>OY720456.1:13880109-14015109 GCA_963082715.1 Harpalus rubripes | reverse complement strand
ATTCATGTGCAAAGAATACAAAACTAATTGAAAAGTTTCTGTCTGAACAAAGCTATTTTCAGTATTAGTTAAGACAAAATACGAGTATATGTTTCATTGGTAAAATAGGACAGTATAGGGAAGACCGGTGTCAATTGTAACAGGTGTCAAATGTAACAAGGGTAGGTAACAGGGCCATCTTTTCGAAGTATATTAAAACGCACTTGCAGAGTGAAGCAGAAAGGGCCTTAGCTCTTTGGTATTTAGTGTAAGTTCATACGCGCAAATACGGCGTCTGTTTCTGACGAATGTCTGTAAATCGAGAAAAAAGTAAATACAGGTAGTGACACACATTGTTTCTAAAACACTATAAGTGCTCTGCTCCGAAATATTTCAAGTTAAGGATTAGTTTGTGAGTTATATATGCTTTTATTTATCATTAAAAAACAATTCGAATTATTACCTAATAAATACAAAAAAGCAAATAATATCTTTAAAAGTTAAGCGGTGTCAGTTGTAACAAATGCCACGGTGTCGATTGTAACATGTTTAATAATTAAGTACAGTATTGATCATTATAAAAATTACAAGAAAAACCATTGCTATCGAAGACATAAAAAAAGAAGAGCAAAAAAAAACGAAAAACAGTTCCAAAAGTAACAGTCACAAATTACTCTTCAGGTGGCTCCGATGAGGAAACTCTCTAATATGTATTGGCCTATATTTTTTGAGCACAGGTGATTGGTTGCAGTGGCGAAAATGTAAAATCTGGACACCGGGCAAGTTAAATTGTACGAAAAAGACCTATTTTATGTTTACCTAAACTGCAATTCCGTTAGCGACTAAAGGCATTGGTCAAAATGGTCCATATCACCAACAGAGTATATATTTTTTGCATCTAAATTTTGTTTCTTCTGAGGTAATAAATAAATGTTTATTTTTCCAATGATTTCTTCTTTTATCTGTTATTTTATCTTATTACATCACTGTTAAAATTTGTTACAATTAACACTGGCCCTATTACTATTGACGCCAGTTAGGTGTCAATTGTAACATTTGTAATGCCTGACTAAAAATTCTTATACTTTTATATTTGTCACATTTTCAAAAGCTTAAAATTCAAAATATTATTCACTAAGGTGGGTAGGTTCTCATATAGGTAATTTCAAAATTTCGAAATGTCGCGTTAACTCGTGGAAAATAAAAATTTAAATTTTGTAACAATTGGCACCGGTCTCCCATACGCAATTTCATTCATCTGTCGTAAAAATGCGTTAACTATAGTTTACATAAATTATTTTATTCTTCTTTCTCCTTTAATTGAAGTAAAATTTGACCATTTACTCTTGAAAAAAAATATATATTTTGTGTAAAATTTAGTTTAAAAAAACTATGGTTATATAGTTAAAAGTTGGCCACTAAACACGATAATTTATTTACTGTCAAATTAACCGTGTTACTGTGTGGAACTCTCTCGTAAACTAAAATCGAGACTAAAATATTAAACTAATTTAGTTGGAATATAATTGAAGAGCATATTCAAAGAGAAGCAAGAGCCAAAACAATATTATGGAATCTGAAAGGTTTAAACCTCCTGTCATTTAGAAATGGTATAAGTTCACAACAATTCAGATGTAATTGAAATATATAGCCAGATATAGAACTAATTTTATTATTAGAGTGAAATTAAATTTTCTTTATTACCTATAATTATACCTTGTTCTATTTAAGCCATTCAGTTTTGCAGAGAATAGGGCATAGTTTTGACCTCTCTGATTGGCTGAAATTGAAGACAAAAGACAGGTTTACCCAATGTAATTTCCGGTAACTAAATATATTAATGTTAATTCCAATTCTTTTTTTAATTAAATAGATTTAACTAACCGAATGAAACCAAGTTTAAATTTTAAGTGTTATGGCCGGTTGCACCAACGTAACTTAAATTTTAAGGGTACCTTAAATTGACAATATTCATGAAATGAATTATTACGTATTGCTGTCAAAATTTCTATTTACATTTTTACCTCTCGCTAAGAGAGATATTGTATTCATGCTAAAAATCGCATATCCAAATTTTAGTGAATAAGCACGTTTTAAGGTCCCTAGAATCCGATTATAACATTTTTACGATGATGTTCGTATGTGTGTGTATGTGTGTGTGTGTGTGTGTGTGTGTGTGTGTGTGTGTGTGTGTGTGTGTTTGTGTGGATGTGTGTGTGGATGTTGGATTCACGATATCTCAAATACTATAAGACTTAAGACATTTTTAACTACGGATTCCTCAATTTAACAATAATGGGAAGAGTTGATTAAGTTTTGGTAACAATTGGACAACCGAAAGTAGTAGTTACAAGAAAAAAATCATCTAAATATTATTTATCGAAAATTTGTGTACATACTTATATTAAAGAATGTTAAATTCTTTTTCGATAAATATAAATTCGATAAATATAAATTCATTATTATATCTTCTATAGATTTAGAGATAAAGAAATGCATATAAAATAATTTGATGTAAAAATTCTCAAATCAAACTACTTCAAGGCAAGAAATTCAAATGTTTGTAATTGACACATAAATGTCACTGTCAAAAATATTTGTATGATGCTGTCAAAAATATTTGTACATTATTATGAAGATTATGAAAATAAAAAAAAGTCAACAACGTAAAAGAATATACGTAAAAAAGAATATAAGAGGAATTTGCGAAGAAATGACGAATATAAAGAAAAAGAAAAGGAAAGTAGAAAAAGAAAATTTCAGGATATTGAATATAAAGAAAATGTATGTATTGCACATAATTTATATTAAAATATCCCATAAATTTTGCAAATACATGTGAGAATTGTTTTGTAGTGAGACATGAATATATGTATTTGTATTTAAAAATATTTTTCGTTTTATGCGTACAACCAGGTAAAATATCTAGCGAGAGGTTATGTGCTGGCCACATCAGATTTTTTTGTTTGAAGTTTGGTTTGAAAAATCACTTAGAATTTATGCCTTGTTGATGCAACTGAGCAAAAGTGCACTACTATATTGTTGCATTTATACACCGTATTTATAAGTACCTACAAGGAGAAAAATATTTTGATTCATATGTCTGAAGGTGGAAAATGTGAAAACAAACTTTTCTAATCTAAATGGAATGAAATTATGAATGTGGGTGATATAATTAAAATCCTTGGAAAACGATTTTTTTGTTCTATAATTGAAATTCAACAGCAGCTGTAAAAATTACTAAAATTTCAGTGTTTGACATTTAATTAATGAATGATAATTTGTTATTTTTTCTAATCTTCATTCTCATTATGCGAATAACTGCTCAAATATTTATTTTTAATTTCAAAGATAATTTAGAAGATTCATTTTTTGAGTTTACAATATTTCAAATGTGATATATGAGCTTTCATTTTATGATGAAAGTGAATATTGAAATACATACTTTACAAGAAGATTTTGTTTGATGTCCGTGCAAAATTTTAATGATTTTGTAATATTAGTGGAAATGTTCTATTATACTCTTCTGTAAAGTCAGGGGATTGAATAGTTAATAAGATTATAAAGATGAAAGCATACGAGTATTTTAATAATTAAAATAACCGATGCAGTTTATAAATTGCTTGTCAAAGTTTAAATAAAATATTGTGTCCTTTTATCGATTATTGAAAATTTATTAGCACGTTAAAACTTCCTGTATTATCAAATAATGGAAAATAGTTTTACACATAAAAATGTAATTAATGTCAAAATTAACGAACATTTATGAAAGTAACATATAATAAATAATCCTGAATACGTAGAAAAAACACAATACATGTAGTTGTTTCACTGACAGAAACAAAAACTTTGTTAAATAATCACAATATTCATTTTGGAAAAATGATTGAAGACCATTGTTTCCAAAAATTCTGATGTTTTCACATATATCTCCATTAAACTAATGCTAGAGAAAAACAGAAATAAAGTAAATATAATTGAAGTAGAGTAACATCAATTATTAATAATATTATGGTGGAATGATCCAGTTTCACATGTTTTTAAAGTATTTTAAATGAAAGTTTATGCAATATTTTTCAAAAATAATAATTTATTTTTAATTTCGTAAATAATTAAATATAAAGATTGGCGCCAGAAATAATCATGAAAACCTCCCGCTGACGTCAGAACACATACAGTAGGTCATTCATAGCCAATAGGAAAACAGTTTATGTTACTTATATACATAAAAGTAGACGATAGTTTGTCACACGTTAAAGTGTATGTGCTCTAACGTCACATTCTGTTTCAGATCACGTGATTTTTTCAAAATATTACAAAAATTTCAATAATTAATTGTAAAATACCTAATGCATATTCCGTGATATTTTCAAATTTGCAGCTTTTTAAGCAAAATATCTTTGAAATTTAAAACTTAGAAGACATACAACAGCCCTAGAAGAGAGCAGAAGCAGGTATTTATATATTTTTGCATAAATATAATCAAATTTTACTTCTTCTAAAAATTGTTTTTTTTTTAAATTTTCAAAACATACTTCAACGTACCGCAACCTAACGCACAGACCTCAATTTGATGAAATTCGGGTGCTTACATGCATTTTATAGGCATTTCGCGCTAAAATTATTATTAGATTTTCAGACTTTTCGCTTAGAAATTAAAAAAAATATTTGAATGTAATGGTAACTTAACGCGTAGAACTCAATTTGACGAAACTCGGGTGGTTACATTCATTTTATAGGATGTACGTCAACTAACCCTGTTTTTCAGATAAACGGCAATGGCCCGTATTCTGAGCGCACTTTTACAATAAAAGCGCTTTTATGCAGCACGCTTTTACATTATATTCTTATGAGGAGTTTGCTTCATAAAAGCGATTTTATTATAAAAGGGCGCTCGGAATACGGGCCATTATCTCTTTGAATATTGCTTCCCGCTCCCCAATTTTTATAGAATATAGGATTCTTTATCATTTTGTAACTAAATATATATATATATATATATATATATATATATATATATATATATATATATATATATATATATATATATTCATGGCATATTACCCATTGATGGGTAACTATGTATAACAATAAAAATAAAATTCTTATTCTTATGTTGTAGATATTCTTGATCTAGACTTTATCCCTGGTTTGTTCGATATGAACACGATGCGCGTTCTACCAGAAAACAAAAAAATAAACTGTTTAACCGAGTATATTGTAACTCTACATCTTCAATGTTGTGCTATTAGTTATCTAGAAGTATAAACATCACTGCATCGATACAACAGGATCGGTAAACGAAACAAAAATATTTTCACAAAAATGATGATACAATATTTGCAGTAGAATTTCATTGGTTTAATACCAATTCAATTTTGTAAAAATTAGAAGAATTTCAGGTAACCTTTTTTGTTCCATATATCTCTCCGTAAGTTGTTCATACTCATGCGTAACTATTTACAATTTTAAATAGTTCGGATGGTATGCCCTTTCTGTGAGTAATTTCCATCCCAGGTGAAGGTATGCGCATAAAGAATGTGTTTTCTGGAATGCGAGTGAATATTTCATCAAATTCACTTTATCATGTGTTTTCAAATTTTATTAAAATGGGCAATCGATGTTTGTAACCGTGTCACATTCAATGAGGTCTGTATTAATATGTAATTAGAACCTGCTTTTCCTTATAAATTTTAAATTAACTTCCAATTATTTGCTCCATAGATATTTCAATTTATATAACATAACTTTGAAGGAATATTAAAGTTAACAGGAAAACATGAATGCTGCAACAAATGACGGTGGCTATCAGTTTAATATATTGGATTTAAGATTTTTAAATTGAGAGGTTCTGAAGATTACCTTCAAAAAGTAAAGTATGAAACTAATATCTTTTTACCTCGAACTACTCGTACTCTCCCGTCAGTGATGCTCACATGCCATTCAGATTTAATGATATAGTTCTTAAGACTATTTCCGCAAGTTTAATAAGTTAACATGGTAAAAGCTTTGCAAAATTTAAACTGACTATTAGTTCCAAAGTAGGTAAATGAGGAGTGGAATTTTCAGACGTTCTAAATTATTATAAGGCTAAGTTAACTAACACTTCCACTTTCCAACCGGACCGAGCCGCAGTTTCCGTTATACTTTTACGACAAACCACATATTGTCGGTCGGCGGGATTCGAACGCAGGAAAATAGTTCAGTCACATTAAGTTAAGAGATGTGCAGTAACCCGGTCGGCCAATTAAATATTAATTAAATTAACATATACATATCATCACGGCTTATTACCCATTTCTGGGTGAGTAGGTGTACCAATCTGCTTCAATTCGCAGATTTCGATAATGACGGTATATCTGTACCGTAGAGAGTATTACCTTGTGTGACCTCACGGGGTCTACAAAATTATTTTCAAATTTCAAGTTTCACGTCAGTCGGAATTGAACCTGGGACGTACGAATCATTGGTCACCTAACGCGCACAACCACACGACCCCATTATTACTTTAATATTAAAATTTAAAAAATAGGTAATTGATTTTATAAATTTAAAGAGCCAAAACATTTTGTTAATACTGTAAATAAGGTTCTTGACTTTTATATTGTTTCTTTCGATGAAAAATACTAGACAACTTCTTAATATCAGATTCATAAGTACTAATTATGGCAGAAAATAACAAACACCTCGCAGACTTGCTGTTTTAATAGGCGTTTTCGAAAAGTCAGTCGGAGCTATCCGACAGATCTGTTCGATGACGTCACAGATATATCAGATCCATCCGATTATCGAAGCTTTTACGAACGCGTAAGATCTATATATGTTAAGAAACATCCATTTCAGCTACAGTCTTCTAGATTTTACATTTTCATATAATATCATTGTTGCATTATTTTTCTGTCAATGTTATGACATATAAATAGATTTTATATTTCTCTAATTATTAAAATATTTTCTCTGCTACAAATCGAGTTTTAATTAACAGATTATGGGCCCAGGGACTTAACAAACATTTTCTCTGCTACAAATTGAGTTTTAATTAAAATTATAATATTTTGACGTTTAAATTTGAGGTTGTAATTGCTATTAACATACCTAGGAATGTTATGTATATCATAACTGCCGAAGATGTCGTAGAGCGAGGATTTTAAGACATCTAGGCTTGTTATGATTAATAACATCCGTGGTTTGTTCAATAGTTTATCGGTTTCAGAAAATTAACACATTATTGATAAATATCATTTTTAAAAGAAGTTTACCGGTTTCAGGATATTATTCCATTGTTTACATGTATAAAAGTAGAGCGCGAGCAGACACGTGATTCGAGCGACCTTGACATGCTTGAAATCAGCTGATTTGTGTGCGCATGTCATTTTGACAAGAACAAGGTCACGTTGACAAGACCAATGTTTTGATTTATTTTGATTTTTAACTGCTAAAATGTTCTTATTTTTAATTTCACGTGTTTTACTGCTTAAAAATTGTAAAATAATAACATTAAAGCAGATCAAAATCAAAATAAGTCAAAACATTGGTATTGTCAACGTGACATTGTTCTTGTCAAAATGACATGCGCACACGGATCAGCTGATTCCAAGCACGTCAACGTCGCTCAAGTTACGTGTCTGCTCGCGCCCTATAGTAATATTATTACCATACTGACTTGTCACTAACGGTTTACAAAATGAAAATAAAATAAAATGAAAATATAATGCTCTTCATTAATACATACAGATAACGTTAGCCTATCGTTCTAAATACGATCTACTTTATTCTAATGTAATAAATATGAGGAATAAAGCACAAAATTTGAACTATTGAACAAACCACGGATGTTATTAATCATAACAAGCCTTAGATGTTTCAAACTTACATCTGCGGCAGTTATGATGTGCATAACATTCCTAGGTATGTTAATAGCTATTAACTTGTTAAAATGGATATGAAAATAGCGCTTGTTTCTGTAACTGTAAATAATTTTATATACGACGACTCAATTGAGATTGAAAGGCCACTTGAATCATTTGTTTAGATTATTTCAATCAGAAATAGTTTCATGTTGTCATTTATTTGTTCGAAACACTAAGTGCGAACCGCCATATTTTCTTTAGAACTTGCTACAGTGCTGCAATGTTTATAATTAGAAAAATTTAAATAAATACATTTTCTGTAAAACATATGTTTACAATTTTAAATTTGCTCGCGCAATCTGTACTAACCCTGCTCATGGATCAGGATTGAAAATTTTAAATCGGATCGCTCGGTCTGACTGATCGGAGTGAGTTTACGAACGCCTCAAATTAACCCGATTGACTACGGAAACGCCTAATAACGACACATTCGAAAACACCGGAATACTTTAAAAGTATTGGCATTTGGAACAAAACGGAGAATTGGCATGTAGAACGCATCAATTTTGTTAAAAAGCATTAGAATGTATGAAATTTACATTATTCGGTTATTGAAAATTTTAGTCAAATGATATGTAAATAAAATAGAGAAATAATTTGTATTATATTTATTTATTTGAAAATACTTACAAAGAATAGCTACAAAATGATATTTGGTAAAGATTTTCTCCCTCAGAAGTCACAGTTTGTAGCAAGATAAATCTAGAAAATTACGCAATATTGTTTTCAGCGCACGCTCGATCCAGAACAATGGACAATTTCATAAATTAATGAGACCTCTGTGACAAGTTTGTGAACCAACATTATGTTGTGCCGATAACGTTGAAAATTGACAATTTATAATACACAATTGCAGCGCACAAACATTCCTTGTATGGCTTTTTATTGCATGAACGAGGGAGTACTATTTAAAAATTGGAAAGAATGAAGATGCCCAGATGAAAGTAAATGTATTTATAAATATGTTCAGTCATATATATAAATTAAAAATTTAGTACTGCGAGAAGTACTGACATAGTAATAATTATTGTAGAATAGGAATACGACAGTACATAATTTATATATATATATATATATATATATATATATATATATATATATATATATATATATATATATATATATATATATATATATATATATGAATGAACATATTTATAAATATATATTCTCACATTTTGTCTAAATTTTTTAGATACAAACGCCATAGATCTCACTTGTTCTTACTATGCCCAGATCCCCATTGCGCATATCTTCTATCTCTTTAAATTGAAAAGGTCCTTTTGGATGTTTTGTTGTCCAAATCGTATTCGTTAATATTAATAAATAAAATTAATTAATACAAATAAGGTATGACTTTTCAATATAACTCTTGTTTTTCGAAAGTACCTTGATTACAAAAATTAAAAAATTTCGTGTTATTTATAGAACTTCAACCTCTTGTATTTTGGTAACTAGAAGGTATAGGACCTATGTTCATATGACATTTTTGGCTCAAAATGATCTCAGGAATAAACTGTTAAAGTTTGTTACACTAGTCCTGAAACACCCTGTATATATATATATATATATATATATATATATAGATTCATATCCACGCGCTGTTTTCAAATCGCAGGTCTATATTTCTTTCTGGTTTTAAGATATTTTCATTTAAAATTTTACCCTTTGCAATATAATAAAATTAAGTATACAAGTCTTAGAAAAGACTACAACTTTATTTACTTAAAGCACAAGTCTTTTTGAACCAACATATTTCCGAAATATAGTCTATATTGATACATTTATTACACCAAATACAAATCTTAAAAACTTTAAATATTGATAAATAATCTGAATGACACAATAATTATACAACAATGAATGTGTCCATATTTCAAAATTAATACAAAATCAAACAGATCTGACAAATAATTGGACATTATTTCCATGGCAAGAAAATATCAGATAAAGGTGTAAAATGCTTTGAATGTTCATTTGTATCCGAATTGGAAAATAATGTTCTCATTTTCAGCAAAAAGTATGGAAAACACATTGTGTATACAACGTGAAAGTTCAAATTCTCTCAATTTAAAAGTAATTTTAACTCGATCCCATTGTGGTTTGCATCCAACATTACCACATTACGTGATTGTGGAAAACATCTAAGTACAGGGGCTAATTCTAACGATTTGTATACAATTTTATTATTGTTTTTTCAATTATATTCCAATAATGATACCAAACAAAAAATAATAAAAGATATTTTTACCAATTAAAAACAAGAATTTAAATGTAATTTAAATTCTACTGAAAAAATAAATAAACTGGAATTCGTACATGCATAACTGAATAAAAAGTTATTGTTTGTAAAATGTATGTCGTTGTAATTAATTATCAAGTTATAAATGCCGTTTGAAGTTTGACTAAAGATAAAATACGTCTACAATTTAGTTATTACTTTGTAGCAAAAATGAAAAATATTACCAAACTTTTAAACACTACCAGATTTATTTATTATTTTTTTGTTATTAAGCTATTAGGGACAGCGTCATAGACATACCAATTCGTAGTGGTTTCCCACTATCGTACTAGTATTGTAAAATTTTAGTATTATATCAAATATAAATGGGGTCTCGTGGCCGCGTGCCTGAGTGTCTTGTCGCGAATCTGGGGAACCGGGATCGATCCCGACCGATGCCAAATATTTCGAATTTTAAATGACACAAAATTGACCCCTGTGGTGCACTCTCCACACCAACAATGAGTGCCCGTGAGGTGACGCCTGGTAGACGCTCGCACGGTACAAATATGTCATCATTATTATCGATATCTGCGTCCATATCAAATATAAACATGAAAATATTTAGGCTACTGTCAGTTGTATTACTTAAAGGACAACTAAAGAATACAATGAAAATCGACTTAATTACAAAAGCCAAAATCAGTATTTTATGTTAAAATATGGAATTTTTACCTCCCAGTTAAATAAAAACAGGAACTACAATAATACTAGGCTCATAATTTCTATTTTTACCTCCCGCTACCCTTGGTAAGGGAGGTATAGGGATCGTGATAAAAATCGCATATCAAGATTTTGTTAAATGACCACGTGTGTGTGGATTCTTTACTCTAACTCAAATACTATACTTTTTCTGTAACGGAAAGAGCGCATTAGATTTTGGTGTAAATCGAATAACCGGAAATGGCTCTTTACTGGAAGATCAAAATAGAATAAGAAAAATTAGCGGCAGTGTAAAAATGAGTGGCATCGGTAACGTAAAAAATTTATACAGTCTGTTCAAAAAGTTCCTAACTCGGAGTAGGCTTTGAACAAAGAAACGTATCTCAATTTATAAACATTTAATTAAATATCAATTTGACGTGAGATATTGACAAAAATGTTATCTAAAGAAAATCAAATCTTTTCTTCTTGAATCTTATTTTAGAAATGGAAACAAATTAGAAAACGGCGAATGTCAATATACTGTATCCTTCTTCCTTGTCTTTTCTGCTTAAGATCAATTTTGACAGCTTGTGAATTAAATAATAATCAGACATACGTTTCATTGTACATAGCCTACTCCGAGTTAGGAATTTTTTTGAACACACTGTAGTAAAAATTGTTTGCATTCACAATAAAAAATTATTGAAATTATAGTTCCTAGGAATTTTTTATTGTAAATTACTAGAAACGTAATGGATGATGACTTAATATCTCTTATCCATAAACACTCTGTTTTGTGGGATAAATGATTAAAAAAAAAAAAATTAATGCGAAAAAAGAAAATGCATGTCAGAAGTCGCATTTGAAATGAGCGAAAATCAAAATAATCCTTTTTCTATTTATCAGATGTCAGAAGTCAATAAACGTCAAAACCGTCAAAAGTGGCCAGCTATTATTTTTTAACGACAAAAATCTTACATTGTCGGTCGGCGAAATTCGAACTCACGAAACATAGATCAAGTGATATCAACGCAAACTACGAGATATGCACTAACCACCAAGGCCATCTTGCTGATTTTTTATCGTATTAAAAATAAAAAATCTGATGTGGCCAGCACATAACCTCTCGCCAGATATTTTACCTGGTTGCACGCATAAAACGAAAAATATTTTTAAATACAAATACATATATATTCATGTCTCACTACAAAATAATTCTCACATATATTTGCAAAATCTATGGGATATTTTAATATAAATTATGTACAATACATACATTTTCTTTTTCTACTTTCTTTTTCTTTATATTCGTCATTTTTTCGCAAATTCCTTTTATATTCTTTTTACGTATATTCTTTTGCGTTGTTGACTGTTGTTGACTTTTTTTATTTTCCTAATCTACATAATAATGTACAAATATTTTTGACAGTGACATTTATGTGTCATTTACAAACAGTTGAATTTCTTGCCTTGAAGTAGTTTGATCTGAGAATTTTTACATCAAATTGTTTTATATGCATTTCTTTATCGCTAAATCTATAGAAGATATAATAATGAATTTATATTTATCGAATAAAGAATTTAACGTTCTTTAATATAAGCATTTACATAAATTTTCGATGAATAATATTTAAGTAGATGATTTTTTTTCTTGTAAGTACTACTTCCGGTTGTCCAATTGTTGCCAAAACTTAACCAACTCTTCCCATTATTGTTAGATTGAGGAATCCGTAGTTAAAAATGTCTTAAGACTTATATTATTTGAGAAATCGTGAATCCAACATCCACACACACATCCACACACACATACGGACATCATCGTAAAAATGTTATAATCAAATTCTAGGGACCTTATTCACTAAAATCTGAACATACTGTTTTTTAGCATAAATACAATATACCAACCAATACATTATAAATTATGATTTTTAAATTTCTTTTTATTATATAAGCAATATGTTAACTTAAACATTTAGTTTGGTATTGAAAACCTCAGTATTAATAATATAAGAATGGTTATGTATTATTTCATTTCGCTGCAACCATATATTTAAAAAAAATTGTGGCTTATTTCAATTTTAAATAGAACGTACTTACTATTTTAATAAAATTATATTTACAATGATGGTAATTAAGTATTATGTTATTACATAACAACATTAAGGGTCCTGAAAAGTAATTTGCAGATTTTTAATAACACTTCAATTAGTAAATTAATTATTTCATATTTCCACTATTATTTCCTGCTCATGAAACAGCAAAATTTAATACAATTTCAGAACAAAATTTAGTACTTTTAAAGTATGGAAAAGATTATTATATCTTCTATTTAAATTTCAAAGTTATTCCGCATACTCTAGAACAGAAACTGATTAAAACTTCTTGATACTCAACAATGTTGGTTGATTTTAAACTAGTATTTCATCTAAAATAAGCAACGTTTCCTTTTAAGTTGGGCAATTTGCACCAGAACAAAGAGTAAAATAGTGTACAATTTGTCTGTAAATGTGTCCTAAATAATAAACAAGGCTTCAGCGTTAAAAACTGAGAACTCTTATTCCGCTTGTTGTACGAAGCTTCGCTAATAAATAATCAATACCTGTCTACTGTAAAACAAATAACAAGAATTTTACATTATTTAAATGAAATTACTTCACATTCATTTACAAAGAGAGTTTAGAGTTAGGGTAAAGTCGGTAGAGATGGCGCACGTTTTTCGAATATTCCTGAAATTTTATTTTTCTACAGTCTATATACAAAGTAGCCATTTGCCCTCTCTTTAGTCAACGCAAAATGTCACTTTGCCGCTCATGCACGACAGAAATGTCACTGTCCACATTCTTAATAGAAACGTTTAGTCAGGAACTAATGGCACTGTAGTTCAACATTTACCACCTTCACTAGTCAATCTGACATAACTGCTCTGTCGGTATATTACATAACCAAACAAAATGCCGCACTACTGGGAAAATAAAATAGGGCATTTATTTATAAAAACGAAAGTATAAAATGCTTAGATTAGATTGAAGCAATAGCTCAAGAATGGTAAATAACGATAAATTAAAATTAAATATAAAATAAATTGTATGAACAGTTGTGTTGCCCCTGCAAAAGTTTGGCGTGAACGCTTTCAATGGACATCCACTTTTCCACTGCACTAGTTTAATGTACTTGACACAAATAAATTATACAAAAACTTGTAATATTCATTACAAAATTGGCATTAATTTTTTTGTAAAAACGAAAGCCAAAACGATATCTTGAAGTCATATTTGAATACGTTGCTATCTTCACTGAAAAACTATTGAATAGTACTGTAAGTACAAAGTGTTCATTTTATTATTTATTGTTATGGTGGAGGACTGTAGAAAAAAATCTTATGTGTGTTTCGAGCGCAAATGGACATCTCATATGTAGGTGAGTTGAAGCATCATGCAATTTCTTTATGTTTTATTAATTTTAATTCTCCACTGTCGAATTCATTATGTAATATGTACAAGTAATTTTATATCTGGATGCTTAATTTACACCGACATTTGTTTTTTACAGCATCTTTGGGCAAAATTAGGACATTTTCAGTCCACATTCAAAATTTCCTTTTTATTTATTTCACGTAAAACGAATAATACGTAAACAAAATAGTATGGCGTCTCTCCCATATACCAACTCGCCTGATCGTTGAGACACCCACGAATTTCTAGTAGTCACACTATGACAGATTTCTTATTAACAGAGGTGGGATATTAAAATTGTATTCCGTCCTGTTACATTTATGTACACTCAGTTAAATACTTTCTCTTTCTTTTTTGAACTGATACTTTTATTTCCAGAATACAAATTTGACTGACAAGCATTGGGGAAGAGTAATTAATTATTTTCATCTATTTGTACAATCAGTTAAATACTTTCTGTTCATTATTTGAACTGAATATCTAGGAGGCCATCATAGACTTTTATTTCCAGAATACAAATTTGACTGACAAGCAGTAGGGGAAGAGTAGTACATTATTTTTTATCTTTATGTACACTCAGTAATTATTTGTAAGTTAGAATACCACTTTACATATTACGTATGATTACCTTCATGTTACAATAAAATCATTAAAAACTACTATTATAATTTTAGTCAAAACATAACAACAATAAATGCATGAAATAATTTAAGGCATAAGGAAATAATTAAAATGAAATCACATACTTTATTTTAAAAGTAAACGAGAAACGTTGGTTGCACTACACTGCTAACACAAAGTCAATCTCAGTCCCTACACCCTTTACACGCCATTTATACTTATAGGTAGTTTAGAAATAATTCACCTACGCAATCCCCCCGATTTTACCCTACATATTGATCTAATGCAGTTGTTACAATAGTTTCACAAAATTTTAAACTTATTTCGAAACACTATACTATAATATTAACAAAGATTGAAAACTCAAGAAATGCTATCTGAAATCTCATAAGAATTTTACTGGTCTTGTGGAAACTACTAGTATGTTATCAAAGTTATGAATCGAGATAGATTACATGTATAAAGTTTATATACAGCTTATACGAGTAGTCTCTCGAAGTTATAAAAATGTAATTTTTATTTTGGTTTGGTTCAAGTGTAGTAAACTTATTTTTATATTTAATCTATTATGATCTATAAACAAGAATAGTTTTAGTTTATATTAGCAACATAAAAATATGAAACCAGTATTATAACTTTTCACGCATTATGTGGTGTAATATTTCAACCATTTACCGAAGTATAAATTTATACAAACAAGGACCGGCACTCCAATTTCCTGGTAAAGTGTCAGTTAATGTAACTGCCAGATAAAATAAAAATATCGCATCAATATTAGAGCGTAAATTGACAAAATTATACACATGTCAATTATATGATACGATATTTTTATTTTATCTGACACGACAGTTCAATTAACTGACACTTTACCAGGAGATTGAAGTACCTACCCTGAATGTGAAAAAATTCACGACTGTGGTGGACTAGGTCTTTAACAATTACTCGAAATGTCAGTCAATCAGCATTTATTCTCTTGTAAATCTATAAACATTAAAAATAATGTAGCACATACAATAATAAGACCGACAGTATCATACTTAATCTAAGATCTTACCAAAGTTTACACTAATAATAGATGGAGTCTAAGGTTAAATATGACTAAAACCAATAAAATTACCCCTTAACCTTAAAATAATTTTAATAAAAACTAAATACGTATTTCGAGAACTAAGTTCTCATCATCAGTAGGGGAGAGGTGCTGCAATTGAAACACTTTTTTTGTTTCCGTTCATATTTTTGGCATTCGCCTTTCAAACACCGCATGTATTTTCTAAATATATTTGATAGTTTTCTCAAAATAAAATACATTGTCGGACTACGTCAAGCGTTTCAACTGAAGCCGTGAAAGCGTCGGTTGAAACAAACCTAGTGTAAATTGAAACATAGGGCAAAACTGTTTGTTTTCACCCCAAAATGAAAGATATTAAAACACAAACCTTAATTTTGAAACGTTTATTATTTAAACATTTATTTTAAAGGTTACTAAAACAAACAATAATTCCAAACAAGTAAAAAAATAAATATAACATTAAACATAAATTCTTTCTAAAACCATCTATTCTGACAAACAATTTAAACGTAAAAATTGCGGATCGTCTTTTGCGCAACTACTGTGCGCCCACTTTCCTCCGACCTATTTTTATAAGATACACAGCATATTAAACAAATTGTGTCGTCTTCTGATGAAACGTCACTAGAAGCTTTTTTTGAAGTATAATTTTTATGATTAGCTTTCTTCATTTTTGGTCTTTTTTCTAAATTTAGTGGATCGATGGCCAAATCTGCTGCAACTTTTCGTATCTTTTCTTTATTTTCAACTACGCGCTTACATGCGGCTATATAAATTTCTTTTGGAGTTCGTCCTCTTTCCGTCTTTCTTGGCCTCTGTCCTTCCATTTTCCCTCAATTTCTGAAATATGACAATAAATTTAAGTAAAATTAAATTAAATAAGTAGTTGTACTATATAGGCGTCAATTGAAACACGTTTCAAACGACACCGATAAAAATGTTTCAATTGCAACCAACTGTAATTTTTTTGTATGTTGCTAACTTATTTTAAAACACTGCAAGTTTATAAAATGAAACAAATCTTAGTACATATCTGGTTTAAAGACGAATTAATTAAGCCTAGTACGATGGCACTAAACTTATTAGTTTCCTTGCTACGAGAAAAATACGCATACGCTCGTAAACCGCAAACCATTTGTAATATTACGTTATACAGATCTGTAACAATATGCTTCATAGAACCCTAGCGCTAATTTGTTCTGTAAATCAGTACCGCCCTTGCTAACTTATACAAGATACTGATAGATGTCATTTTATTGGCAGTGTTTCAATTGAACCTTATTTCAATTGCAGCACTTCTCCCCTAGTACAACCAGGGAAAATTAAACAGAATAGTCAAGATTACTTAACATGTCAACCATGCCAGAGGTCCTAATAACTCTATTTTAAGGTTTTAAGGTTAATGGGTAATTTTATTAGTTCTAGTCAAAGTTTGCATGTTCTCATGTACACAGAATACATTCGTTTCTATAGTCGTAAAACAATGATGTAGTAGTATTGCTGTAGGAATGTAAATAAAATGTAAAGAATTTGTAGTAACTTTTGATATGACCTGAAATTTTCTTTTTCTTTTTTAAATTTTTCACACTTGTTTGTGATTTAGTTTTAATTCCATAGTTTACTGACATGAAAAATTTTATTCTCTAAAACAAATTTCACGTGTTACATGCCTATGTATGGTATGACTAGCGAATGAAACTTTTTTATGTGATTTGATTTGAATATGTATTCCCTTCGTCTCAGATGTAAGAAACCCTCAAATCGGAATTACTGTTGAGGAAATTAAAAATAATCCTATTTCATAGAATTGCCAAACTAAATAGTTTAAAAGTCAAAATATTTTGTTATAATCCAAATAAACGAAAAATGTTTAAAATATTTTCAACGCACCCCTGTCTTGATATTCAGGTACCGTAGTCGGCCATCTATTTTAAGTAAGACATGGTAATGTACTCGTATTTCTGTGATTTCCTAGTCGAGTATTTAAATGGGTTCATGCAAAGTCATAATACTTCAATATTTCGTACAATGAGAGCTTTAGTACAATATTTCTCCTGATACGTTCGCTAGTGGACTAGTTACTTTAACCTTCGAAAGACTTTGATACGTCAAACGAGCATCGAACATAACCATTAAGTAAAATAATAAATTTAGACTACGTATTTGTTCAAAACGTTTGTTTTATTGCACCTATTGTATATTATTCTATATTTTATGATTATATATTGGTGCCATAATCATGAAAAGTCATGATTACCCACAATAAAATACGTGTATTCTTACAAAAGTCTCTACATTGTAATACATACTAAGGAGAATATCTTCCTGCTGCCATCTACGCTAAGCTTTGCGCTAAATGTCTCATTCTATTCTTCTCTAGGGTTTGAAAAGAAACAGCATCTATTAAATAATTTAAACGTCAACTTTCATTCGCTAGTCATACTATCACGGATTTGGAGTACCACCCGGTATGTATATCATTCGGCTAAAAGATGAACATTGTATATATGTATATGTTAGAGTAAAATTACATAGTAGGATGATGTGCACATTGCCGGTAAATGTAGAGACTTTCCCAAAGCTACTTTTGCTTGGAATTCAAACAAACACAACAATAAGCTCACCTTGGTCACTCTTGGAAAACTCAGGGCAAGTTTTGTGCGTTATGTGAAGTTATTGTTGTTATACTTACATGAATTACAAGCATAACCAAATGTAAGCGTATCTTTACATTTTCCGGGAAATGTGCACATCATCCCACTATATACTTTGACTGTAACATATACCTACACCAAAAAGTTTTGTGCAATAATAAAAATATAGTGAAAGGTTCTTTAATACTTATTTCTACGAATATATGAGCACATTAAGAATAGCAAGAGTTATATGTGATATTAATTCAAGTATATGGGGTAATACAGGAAGTAGGTACTATAAAAATAAACATGCAAACAACGTTAAGAATATTTGCAAGTTATGACAAGTAAGTGCACTGCTTCCAGCGTAATTTGATAACAATCTCACTACATGCGTTAGTCCACCCGCCATATGCATGTGTACAATGCATGATATTAACCAAACACCAAACAGTATAGCAATATAAACACCGACCCAGTAAACATATACATACAACTAATAACGAACAATGTTTAATATCCTATTAAAAATATGAGGTCAATGTTTAAGCTGATAAAATTGCAAGGTTAAGATTAAGATTACTGAAGTTTGCTCTATAAGTCTGAAAGTTATTTTAATAAATTCCAAGTTTACTTATTGTGGACTTTTCATTAGCAACTCAGATGCTACAAAGTATGTTATGAACTGTTTATATACGATATACATAAATAGTGCCGGAGTTTCAACAATTTTATACCAAATATAGATCCACAAGTATTTATATAATAATATGAGCGGGAAATGTTTCCGGGGAAGTTGATTTTCCTGCGCGATAATGTCGCACACCCTACGATATCTTCTTGTGGGACCATTTTAAATCAAAGGTGCACACCGATCCTTAAAATCCTCAAGAATACTAGTTACTGGAAAATCGACATTATTATTCCAGAAATGAGCGATCGAGCTAGCGAGCATTCAGAAATCGTCTCAAAGATTTAATGATAACCACATTAAAAATATTGTCCGTTTGTAAGAACAACTGATTAAGGGTGATTAACGATCAGTTGGATTATTTTAGACAAAATTATTTAAATGAAAGATGCGTACAATTATTTTTTATATAACTATTGTTTGTAGTATCTTTTTCTAGTGAACTGATGGCCAATCACCCGTAATCAATTGTTCATACTACAACTTTTTTTAGAATGCTGACATACATTCTATCTTTTGTTAAAGTGTAGACTTTTGATTCCCTTTGGAGAATTATTTAGGAGATAAACTTCTTTTGGCCTTTTTGGGAAGATTTTTATTTTTCATATTACTTCTTTACATTTATGGAAGTTTCGAAGGCCCAATGGCCTTCATCTTCAGCAATCTATTTCTGTTTTCTTTTTTCACAGTTCATAGATTTACATTTAATTATGCCTTTTTATTGGACATGTATGCCTACGAAGTTCCGTCATTACTCCTAGAAATAATAAAATCGCCTCATGAAGTCTTCAGTCTTCCACATTCTCTGGGCCACATAACCTCAAAATTTAGAAAACTTTATCAATCATGTAATTCTGCGTAAAATAAAAAAAACAATATTTCGTTCAAATAACAAACAGTTATAGAATGGAGGTGTTTACTGTGGAGATTTTATTATTGCTAGGAGTAATGACGGAAGTTCGTAAGCAAACATGTCCAATAAAAAAGGCATAATTAAATGTAAATCTATGACTTGTGACAGTCGGTTTTCGAAACGTCCAAAAATGTAAAGCAGTAAAATGAATAATAATATATGTAAGTTTGCTCTCTACTGACGAGATACAGATAGAGTATCCTTACTATTTACTTAATATTTGGCGCTAGTACGATTCGTTCACAACTTTTTCAAAATACAATTAAGAAACCGCAGCCTATTTTCAACTTTTTTCCCGCTCGATTTTGACGTCGTCACTTTCGGAATCTATTGCTAAATGCAAAATTTTCAAAAAATACTTTAATCTAACGGTAACCTAACGCACAAAACTAAATTTTACGAAATTCGGGCATATAATGTAATGTAAATAGATATGTTCTCAGTGTTGTTGCATGCATTTCGCAATAAAATGATTATTAATTTTTTAGCTGTATTTTTGAAAAATGTTACGTTTTCGATTGTAAATTTTCATAAATACTTCAAAAGTACATTAATTTTAAAGGAATTTAACCCTACTTTTTTCAAAAAAAATTTTTATGGAATTTAATATTTTCATGGTTTTGCAACAATATGTATATAATCTTCAAAATAATATTCTTGAGGGGTGGATATTCTAGACTAGGTTAAAATTCAAATATGTTCTTGTTATTGTATTTTTTATTAGAAAATCCCGTTTTCAAATAAATCGTATATGTATTTGTATTATTATTTTTTATTAATAATCTAGAGTGCGTGCTTTAGTAAAAACGTACGCGTAGAATGCTCACTGCAATGGTATTGAAAATATTAAGGGTGGGTGAGGGTTAGGGGGGCCTCAAAATTGAATTGCGCTTGGGGCCTCTCAAGTGCTAAATTCGCCACTTATTACATCGCCTTTATTAGTAATACCAGCTTTAATTCTATTAGTCATTAGATCCCTAAGTCCTGCACATTTTCCTGTGAGTATTGCCCATATGTCTTGCAAGGTAAATTTTACTGTACGCATTAAATTTTTACGAAGTTGTTTTTCATTGTGCCAAAAGTACAGGGTTTCGGTAGAAACTAAATCTGGACTAGAAGATTACACCCACAGTTTTTTATTTTAAGTTTTAACTCTCTATTAAAAATTGCCGAAAGAATTTTTTAAATTGTTGAAAATGAAAACGGGCCCAACGAATAAGACTTTGGGCTCGTACAAGGTTAAAATTGCCACAATCAAATGCACAATCATAAACTGTATGTTTTTCAAATGAGAATTTTTTGTTTCCTGAGAATTTTGGACATACTCGGTTTTGTAAAATAACCCTCATTATTTATATATTTATTTAATAGACATAAAAATGTGAAATATTATACTTATAGGTAGTGCATGGTAAAATTTGTCAATCCTAGGAAAATATCAAAAAATATCAAATTTCGTGTTTACTTTGTTCCTATTTTGTCAGCTGGACATTTTCACATAATCACAAGAAATAAATCAAAGAAAATTTGCCTTGATAACTTATAGTTACGAATAATGTGAAAGAAAACGTTAAAAAAACATAAATGTGAACGAATACACTTAGGTACATTTAAATATTTATACAAGCTGTAAATTATATATTTGTTATTTTATTTACTACCGCAAATAAAACTTACTAAATATTTTATAATTTATCCAAAATTTTATGAATATTAATTAAAATTAATCTATTTTTCTAGAATCTTTATTATTTGTGCATCTCATTTTTGTAAAATAGTTAAAAGTAGATATCTGTAACGAGTGACGCTAGACTTATTGAAATAGATGGTTAATATTTTTGAATTTTATTTTATATTTGTTTAAAGTAGTTCACTTCAACAATTGCACCATTTTTTTCTTCCACTTCTTAAAAGATTCCAATCAATCCTCTTTTGGCTTTCAAAATAATTATGAATTGCAATTTTGCAGCATCAATTTTTTTATTCACACGAACACCTTCTTTCTCGTCCAAAAAAGTCGCATATTGCCAAGTCATACAAGAGTAGATGATGTTCTATAACTTTTTTGCCAAAAGTTCTAACTTAACTTTTGCATTTTAATTCCAAATAATAGCTAAATAACTGTTTAAAAAGATAATGTAAATTTTATCTTTCACGGCCTACCCGATTTTTCTATTTTTAATCATTGTAGCGTAACCCTCGTATTAAACAAATATCACGCCAAATTACAATTCCCTTTTGAATACCTGTCATCCACGTTGAAATTTATCACGCGATACATTTTCCTTTAAAATAAAAACATTTATCATGTCTCTCGTTTAAAGTTAGACAAATTACAAAACTACCTGGTGTAAAACATATGTTATTTGATATGAGGCGGTACAATAAACAGTCTAGTAAAAATGATAGCGATCATAAAGGTGATACGACACTAATGACACTAATATATAATTCATATCACGAAAACACCTCTTACCACATTTGTACACAAAACTCTAGAGCCAGAAGCATTAATCTTGCAAACAACAGGGAAAAATCATATGTTTGATATACTACTCAGGCATTTATAACTGTTTATATCGAGTTGCTTACTTTCTCGTATAATAATGAAAAGAAATATTACATTTGAAATGTTCATTATGGGTAGGTACTGACTGTAGAGGTCTCTACGAAAACACTCAACTTTTCGATTATAATCATCGACAAAAGATTTATTTAGTTTATATTATATACCATGAGTACACAAAATACAGTCAATTGGGACTCAATTTTTTATGCGTTATTTTGCTATTTATATGATAATATAATTCATTAGTCACGTGTTATATTTTCCGCCAATCAACATTCAGAATCTCCCTAGTTATATGTCTATCACAGCGATGATAAAAAACAAAGAACTTATCATCTTATTTTCATTACTATGGGATTTGTTTTCTTTATTTGAAATTGATTGTTAATTTTGGGTATAAAAATGTGCGATAATCGTTGGGTTGATGTCAACAACGTTGAAGATAATAAGGCAATTGTCAAATTAACCATATTGCAATATAATATATGAAAAGTTAGGTTAGCAGCACTCACAATGTGTCACACAAATTCATTATATTTTCCCATTAAATATAAGCTTGTGATATGATTAATAATCGAAGATATTGCTCATGAAACCGAAGTAGCATATTTCACTCGAGAATATCATCGATGATTATCATATCACTTATATGACTATATTTATTAATGTTTTACATATAAATATAATAATCTTAATTAATATTGTAAAACAAAGTGTAGAATTCTTATTAATCCAAATAAACAATAATTACCTATATTATAATGCAATTTGAACAAAAAATATATGAATTTCAAAATTTACTCTCCATCTTTATCATTAATCATTATAAACAAATTATTTCCTAAATTACTTAATTTTACTATGGTTTAAAAGTTTAACATCGAATACCCAAATCGGGTCATCGTAGACCCAAATAAACTAAATATAAAAAAATGTAAAAAAAACTCAATACTTTTCAAATTTCTATTAACCAACATTATAACGTATATAACAAAATATTAACATACTTTTAGGAGAATTCTCAAAAGGAAATCTTTGTAATATTTCTATTATGCGAATTATTAATAAAAATCTGATGTGGCGAACACAACACCTCCCGCCATTTAATTTTTACTAATTAAAATATACATACTTACATGTTTACTTATGCTGAAAAAAGTATTAAGTCCCATTCCGTATAACTATGGTTCTATTTACTATTTTCTTTTTGAAACGTTACTATTATTAATTTGAAATGATTAGTTCATTGACAGTGATGAACTGTGTAACGTGTGTAACCAAGGAGTTGTGTTTGCTGTTTGTTTAAAACGTAAGCTCCGGGATTTAAATTATAGATAATTTTATAAATTTATCCATAAAATATATAGAAAAAGTATTAATGCAAACCTGTAGAAAATTTAATAATCTTTAATTTTATAATAATATAAATCTCGAAAAAGTAACATTTAAAGGTATTTTTCGGAAAAAAAACTTTTTTGAGCTTAAAGTAAAGTGCCATATCCGGTTATCTGATTTACACCAAAATCTAATGGCTTCTTTCCACATTAGAATAACGTATAAATACAAGGATCAAAATATTCTGAATGATACTATTTGAGTCAGAGTCACACACACACACACACACACACACACACACACACGCACATATATATATATATATATATATATATATATGTATATATGTATATATATATATATATATACATCATCATCATCGTGAAAATGTTAAAATTCGATTCTAGAGACCTTAAAACGTAGTCATTTACCAAAATCTCCATATGCGATTTTTATCACGATCCCTATACCTCCCTTATCAAGGGTAGCGGGAGGTAAAAAACCGAAAAACGAATTAGTTTTGACCCTATTTGGGTTTTGGGAACACTAACGTAAAAAGAAAGAAACTTTCCATACCTTTTTGTGAAAGTTGATATTCTACAATCTATATACATTTTACAATATTAATGTTGAATACAAATGTTAGTCTTAATTCTGTCATTTAAAATGTCTATAATACTAAATACCTTCAAGATTTGACTGACTCATCTACATTGGTAGACTGCAATAAATACACATATTATTTTCTAAACGAGATAATATGTGTATTTTTATAAAATTAACGTGCATTTAGTCGAAGTATGAGATGTTTCTCGATATTAGTAAGTTTTCATTCAAGTTAAAACTGTTTTTTCCCTGATGAAGTGGTAAAATAACCACGAAATATTGGAATTAAAATAAAATTAACATCAATGAGAGTTTTGTCTTTTGTATAAAACCTCCGCCCTACAACCACCGAGAAATCCATTACATGACATTCATCATTCAACAAGTCGGTGTTACGTCTTTCCAACAGTATTAATAAAGTTCAGTGAAGAAAAGGAATAGTGCATTTTATTTATTTATTTAATAAAATCTTCACGTAGCTCAACGAATAATTAATTATATTGACATATTTAGTCATTTGAATCATTACAGGCTAAAATTAAGTTCATAAAATATTTCTCGAATTATACTGTAATATACGTTTAGATAGTACCTAGTTCTCTGAATGCCGAATATAAAAATATTCTCGTTTAATTGAAAATATTGATCTTAATAAATCTTAATTACCGTCGTGTCCAGTCTGACCGATATAAAAAATCCACTAAAATAATAACTTCATCGGGACGATATATTTTCGGATTAAATAAATCTCTGATTAAATCACAAACCCTGGAGCCCCGAGCAGGCTTCTGGACCGAGAAATTAGCTTCAGAATATATTGAAACCGTAGCAGAACTTCAGATTAAACCACTCTCTCCACACAATCTAATTTAATTGACACTAATTCCGATATTAATAATCTTTAATACTCTATTAACAACGTCAATCTTCACTGCAAATTCTATAAGAGCGCGATTTAGAACTAATTTAAGTCAAAACAGAAGACGTAGTATCGCATTCAAATGTGGTTGGTAGCGGGAGATATAAAAAACGATCCAGTTTAGTTTTTACGGCGCAGTGAAATATTAATGTCAGAGTTATAGATTCACATCTTTGTTTATTATATGGGGTTCGTTTTCGGGAGTGTTCTCTCTGCTGCTGCCATTTGGGGTATTTTTGATATTTAATGCCGTTTCGTGTCGCGTATATAAACTCTGTTAGCGCTGTTTAAGGCACATTTACCTGCTATTTGTGCCTTGTTTGAATTCTATGCATACTGCTAGCAAAAAAGCAGCCAACTTGATCTAAATTGTTACAAATGCTTAGAAAGAATACTAAACTAGTATGGATTTTGCCTTAAGTACCGACGTCGTTTCTGTGCCAATTCTTCCGGCTGCAGTCACAGACGCAGTTTTTGTTCGTACAATGACCCTTGATTACTATTTTAACAAAGATGGAATTGTAGACATGCGTCTGCTGCTAAAAATAAATGAAAATTTAAGATGAACAAATGCCGAGATTCCTAATGTACCTTAGTTTGAATTTACTGAGGTAAGCATTTGTTCACAAGAGAGAGCACCGACTTTACCTTGATGAATAATTACATATATTGGTGATAGTAATTATTGCAGATAGACTTTATATAAATTACAGTGTGAAAAGATCATGTCAGGTTTAGGGTTCAAACCCAAGAATTCTACCCTGCCGGGGTAGCGCTCTTATCAACAAAGCTATTGGCAAGAGGTAGAGGTCTTGGGTTTGAATCCCGATGGCAAACATGAACTTTTCACAATTTACTCCAAATATACAAACTGTCAACTCACTGTTAATAAGACAATTTATAGTTGAAAAGCAAAAGTTAAATTGCTTTACTATTGCTTAAATAATATTTAACGAAAAATTCTGATGTGGCCAACCCATTTCCTTCCGTTAATTCTAATATATATAATTGTATTAGAGACATAGACACTATAATATGTCAACATAAGAATATAAATACAATCAATATGAAAAAAAAAATGCAATCAAACCGTATTTAGAGCAAAACATTTAAATATGACATTTTATACTTTCTTCCATAATAGTTATTTATGTAACAAGTGTGGAAAGTAGTACTTTTTTGGTCGAATGCGATGTGTGAAATTGTAGCACGAGACAAAAAATACTATTTTACACGTGTTGCATACAACATTTTTCCTGCAAGCGAAATGGTATTGAAGTTTCTCATAATAGTGAGTGTACAGGCATCCAGCAGCTTCAAATACTGTTAGTACTGTTTCTCATAACACTGTACAAAATGTAACTTAAACACTTGGAAGAATCTCAGACTGACGATGATTAGTCTTTTATAATGTACAAATTGTACATTTAATATTAATATTAAAATTTAGGTTAGGTTAGAATACATGTCAAAAAAATGTTAATGTATTTAAAAATTAGATTAGTACTCAATCTGTTAAAAGAAATATTAGATTTGTTTCATTTACAGTGTATATTCATATTTCTTAACAAATTTTATTACTTTCATTATTATTTACTACCGAATAATATACTTGACAGGTAAATTAACCGAATTTTAATGTTGCCTAGCAACGCTTATTTACTTTTCAAGCACTAGTGCCTGAAAAGTGACACTTTACACATTGTAATGAGTGCGTGAAAAGTTGTAGGAGAATACTATTATGAGGTTCCAGTGAAGGTGTACCTACTTCCGGTTGACCAATTATAACAGAAATATGTAGAAATAAAGACGCAGACTTCGCCGCATTGTCAATTTTAGAATTGTAGTTTTGGAGTTATCCGAGCCGAAAAAATTGTCTCGCAGGCACACAAACACAGAAACAGTCATATTGTATTCTAGGGACCCTAAACGTGCTTTTTCATTAACTCAGCTAACTCCGATATTAAACTATTAGCTATAGTGCTTAGCCCGTTTTTTTTATTTAAAGATATTTGGAGGTACTTCGACAACTAGGTCACTAATATCTCGGTAAAATATTTTACATAATTACATGTTTAGTACTAATAGATTACAATGTAACATTAATATCTTTGAGATATTTTATTATATTACTTTGTGTGTTAGTGTTGTTGGACAATGCATCTTTTAGATTTGGGGGTATACGAGTAATGTGTAATAGTCTTTAGTGGTTGTTACATTGTCACTGGTTCACTGCACTTATCACATATAGGTGGGTCAGTTCTTTGTAGTATGTGTGAAAGTGTGGTGAGTGTATAGCCGATTCGGAGTCTGCATAATGTGGTTTGGTCCTTTCTACATTCTGGAACGGCCCCTGGTCGGATGCTGTTTCTTATGTGGCGTAATTTGTTGTTGGTCGTGTTGTGCCACTCGTTGTCCCATTCTTCTTTGATTTTTGATTTTACTATGGTTTTTAGGTCTTCCGTCAGTACTGGTGTTTTTGTTAATGTTTCAAGAGTCGTGGCGCTTTTTGCAGCTTCTTCGTTGTCCTTAATGCATTTGTGTGACGGATTCCAGAGATTTCTTTGTTTTGGTTTTTTATGGCTCTTTGTATGTTGTCGTGGATCTGCCGTAGGTGGGTGTTTTTGGAGTATATGTTCTTCATACTTTGAATGACACTGATTGAGTCACAGCATATAATAAATTGTTTTTTATCCGTATGTTATTTTCCAGTATGTATTCAGTGGCTTTTTCATTCCGTACATTTAAGTAGTGTATGTACTACACTGATCTGGTAGACGGAATGTTTGCTTTGTGTCTTCGGTGATGACACTTGCTCCGAATTTGTCATTGTGCCTTGAGCGAGGGGTTCGTCACTCGACGTTTAAGTGTACAAAGATTGTAAATCTTTGAAGATTTACTAGATTCAAGATGATTTATAGGGATTTTATTAGATTGTCAAAGATTTTCAATCAGATTTTTATGTAAGTGTACAAAGATTTCTTGAATTAGTAGCTATGAAATTGCATAGACTTATCTAAGAATATAAGATTGCACACAAGATTTCCAAGATTTCTGGGATTTTACAAAGATAGTAATGATTTTTGGGATTATAATGTTGATTGGAAAGATTTCTGGGATTTTACAAGATTGTTTTGGGGATTGTTGATAAAGATTGCAGTATTAAAGAAAGATTTTCAGGATTTTCAATCGGATTTATATGTAAGTGTATAAAGATTTCTTGAGATAGTTACCATGAACTTGCATAGACTTGTCCAAGAATATGAGATTGCAAGTAAGATTTCCAAGATTTTAAATTTTTTTTATAAAGATTGTAATGATTTTTGCGATTATAATGTTGATTGCAAAGATTGTAGTATTAAGATAAAGATTTTCAGGATTTTCAATCGGATTTTTATGTAAGTGTACAAGGATTTCTTGAGTGACGGACCCCTCGGTCTTGAGCCATCAATGTAAATATAGTATGCTTGTGGATATGTTTCTAGCTTGGCTTTGAATAAGTTTTGGTAGAGCTCAGGTGAAGTTTCGTATTTGGGGTATTTTGTGAAGTCTAGTATGTAAGGAGGTTGTGTGTTTGTTGTAGGATAAATGCTATTTCACTGAGATTTCGAGTAATTTATAATACCTATATTTAAATACATTTAAAAATGTCTCTTCTTATTTCTAGACAGTATTGGCCTTGTTATTAAAACACGTGACCATTTCTGTTGGAATTGTGTCAGCCCCTAACTAGTATGCTATTAAATCAAGTTGTTGCGGGGCGAAATGTCGGTGTATAAGCACGCACTACATACGAACTCGGATCAAAATGTTTTGACAGGGGCGGCAAGAGGAATGTGGCAGTTGCGGTCGCACCAGGATGACAGTTGCGTGTGTAACTCACGGTTTACACTTTGCACGATTCCTAAACACGCCAACTTCGCGCTTCGCGTGCAACTTGTAGAGCGGAGAGGCGAAGTTCATTTCGCTGCTTGCTACAAACCCAAGCAGCGATACACAATTACGTAAATACGACAATGCCGAATTCAACATGAAATCAAGATTTATTCTCTTGTCACTTTCAGTCTGGAAGAGTTATTCACTTAATGAAGTGATGGATCTGCTAATCGACAATAGGTAACGTTCAAGAAGTAGACTTCGTAACTACAATTGTGGTAATGTAATACATACTCGTAAATGACAATCATGAAGATTGTGCCTGGTCCTGAATTTTTTAAAGGGTCAGTACTATATTATACAGATGTAAGATGCAATGTGACTAAAAAAGGCTTGAACCGATGCTTTGCACCGTATGACATTCAAGGTGTGACATGTCACAAAGCTAAATAAATTGTATGACAATACCACTTTCAGAATCATTCGCTGCTGAATTTTATAAGAAATGGGGTGGCTGCCTACAACGTAGAATCAAAATATGTTAAATTTTTAAGATGAATATGCTTTAATATGAGAACATTGGTTCTTATTAGTGACATGTGAGTCGGGTAAATAATCAAAGGGTAGGTCTTTTACCTTCCACCATAACAAAAAATAATCAAATGTATACTCTTATACATATGCCCGGTTCCAGAAACGTTCATCAATGCTTTGTTTAATTAACGGACTATCAAAATGAATGAATTCGAAACAGTTTCCTTGTTCTTATGACATTCGAATCATCAAAAAATCGCGATGCATTTGTTCGTTTTGATAAGGCGTTAATTAAACAAAGCGTTGTTTCTGCAACAAATAATTATTTTGCTAGATATTTGAAATTTGTTGTCAGTGTCACTATGACGTCACACTATTGCTATCTTTCTCTAGCAGCCTAATACAGAGTCTGGTGCGAGTAGAAGATAGCTATAGGTGACGTCATATTACGAATTACAGGTACTAGATAATACATAGCTGACTCATCCGCCGTAATGGTGCCAAAATGAACGCAGTAAATTATGGAATAAAAGCACAGAACAGATAAACTAAATTAGTTTATCTGTTCTGTGATAAAAGTGCATTTCTTATAAGTTTATTTAGTAACTATTTTTCATAATTAAATATAACTTTCATATTTACCGTATTATATTTATTTAAAATAATAAAACAAGAAAAAATACGGTTCGTTAAGATTTTTGGGGTTAGATAAAAATATATGTATTGTATATGTACCTGTCAAAATTATATCCATTTCTCAAATGATTTGCACAATTTGGAGCAGAACAACCCGTCATTATGGATAATTTCTATGATTAATAATAGTGTAAGACTGATATTGAATGATTTAATTGGCTCCAAAATGGAGGACGAGTCAGCTGTAATTTATCTAGTAGCTATATTACGAATTGCTTAAAAATAAACTAATGGGGGACCCCATTGTAAAACAGCTACAAAACAAGTCTTAACATATATAATACAAGTTTCGAATAAAAAATTGTTTAATTTTGTTGTTCTTTGTATTTTTATTTTATTTAACAAATAAAATATTTATTAATAAACTTTGATGTGACTTAAAATATTTTTCAATTATATTCCATACCCATATTTTTACTATTTATAATCACTAAATATATACCCACTTTTGGGTAAATACTCAGATATTTTCCCTGAGTATTGAACATGAAAATAAATACCTGAGTATATTGCATCCCTAGTTCTTTTACCGATGCATACAAATGTAAAACTAAATAACTCGAAATGTTTAGTAATGTCACGTAATTGTTCTAAATTAAATGCTTTCATTTCGTACTCATTTTTACATTTTTTATCGTGTTTAAATTACTGATCCAAAATAAATACTTACAGGCATAAATGATTAAAATATTTATCGTTTAACTTTATACCAGAGGATGTAATGTTTCATGATTTTTTTGCATTACTTTCTCATAACACCTTTTAATTTAAATTTAATTAAAAAATTACAGCATCACCATCGACCGATAATAAAATCTGCACGATATAGGTTTTATCCGACCATCCAGAGAGATGGAGATGACGACCTCGGGCTTATTATAATTATTTATTTATTTATTTATTAATAATTGGGAAGCCAACAGTTACCCAATAATAGGCTTCCACGATTTATACATAAGGATAACAATAGACAAATACAGATGAACAGTTATAGTTTATAATAGTTTAAATGCAGTCTTAAATTGACTAAGTGAGAGGCTAAAGAGATCTAAATGCTGAAAATTCTTATTATATGTTATCATTATTCTATTCATAGGGGAGTTTTTTAAATTATTTGAGTTATATTTTTCGACATAAAATAAACATTTATTGCGAGTGTCTTTCGAGGGAGCATGAAAATGTAATTTATCAATTATATTGTGGTTGTCAATATAGTTATTAACAACTTTAAATAAAAACAACATATCAGCGTTTAATCTCCTGGTCTCAAGCGGTTTCAAATTATAATCTATCAAAATCTCATCATAGGTTGAGTTAAGAGAGAACTTATATATTAATAATGAAATAAATTTCCTTTGTACAGATTCAACTCGAATAATATATTTATTATATTGTGGGTTCCAAAACTGAGATGCATATTCGAGTATAGGCCGGACAAAAGAATTAAATAACAAGATGAAGGATTTTATATGATTAAAACGTTTAGCTGATCTGAATATAAAGCCTAAAGTTTTATGTGCTTTGTTCACTATTGAATCTACGTGTTCATTAAATAAAAGTTTACAATCATATAAAACACCTAAGTCTTTAATTGATGATTTACGCTGAACAATTGTATTTTGTAGTTAATAAGAAAAGTTATAATAATGCCTATTCCTGCTGAAACTTATAATGAAACATTTACCTATGTTTAAGGCTAAATCATTCTCAATACAATATTGTTCAAGCCTCAATAAATCTTCTTGTAGCTGGTTACAATCTTCGGGTGATCTTATATCTTTAAATATTTTTAAATCATCGGCGTACAACAAGAAGTAACAATTTAGGAGACAATTAAATATTGAATTAATATAAATATTGAACAATAGAGGTCCTAAATGCGTTCCCTGCGGAACACCAGATGATACATTGATTAACCGTGATTTAAAACCATTTACGCAAACAAATTGAGAACGATTTCTCACATAGGACTCGATCCAGCGTAACAAAGACCCATGAATACCATAAGACAGTAATTTTTTGATTAATATTGAGTGACTTACTCTATCGAAAGCCTTACTGAGGTCGGTGTACACAACATCAACTTGTATATTATTATCCATGTTCCTACTTAGAAATTCAGTAAACGGTATGAGGTTATTTAGTACAGATTTCTTGGAGCAAAATCCTGTTTGTTGTGGTATAATTATATTATTGAGATCTGATATAATTTGATTGACTATGAGGCATTCAAAAATTTTACCAAAGTGTGATAGAATAGAAATGGGCCTGTAATTTGTCACATTTCTTTTGTCACCAGATTTATGAACTGGTGTTATTATATATTATAATGTTCTTTTACCAAATTTGGTCCATTATGTGTGTTTATTATCTCAAAAAAATTATTTGTAATTCAATAATGAGGTTTAATTTCCTGAAGTAATATTTAATATTAATATACTTCTATAGTACCTTCTAAAACAATTTACAAAAAATAAGCACCATATATCTTTAGTTTTGTGAATATTCTGTACTGGTTCAAACTGCATGTCCGAATTTTAAATTGCTCTCATCCAGGAACCATAGGAATTTTTAAACACCTGAATGGACATAAACAATAATTAATCATGAAAAAATTCACAGTCAAACAATGCATAGAAATTTTTTAAGTTTATGAAAATTCGTGTTCTGTAATTTGTAATTTCGGCTAAAAAATCATTTTCAGCGACGAAACCCGTATTTGGCAGAACAGTTTTTTGAAAAAGCAAAACTGCCGTGCCTATATGGGCTGAAGACAAATTCACAAAAAACCATGGAGCGTTTTTTGCAGCCAGAAAAAGTCATTGTTTCGTACGGACTATGGGCTGGAGGCATCATCGGCGCTTACCATTGAGGGCCGAACATTTACTGCCGATAGAGAGAGTTATAGAGCAATGATAAATAATTTCTTGTCGTCTTTTTTGCTTGATATGAATCTCCAATACAATATTTTTCAACAAGGTAGCGCTACGTGCCACATAAATGGTGATATAATGGTTGTTTAGCGAGAAAAGTTCCCAGGACGCCTAATTTCGCAAGAGGCGATATGAATTGGCCGCCATGACCGTGTGATTTAACACCTCTCGACTTTTTCTTAGCGTCGACAAGATGATTAAAATTGAAATCATTTTGAAAAAGAAACAATAAAAATAATGTTATGTAAAAATAACAATACAAAAGACAATAATCCTAAGCATTTGTAATATTTAAATAACAAATTTCTTAAAGTAACGCATACAAATACAAAATATAAAAATAATAGTTACGTTTGAATAAAATTCACCTCAGTTGGTCTTGAAGTATGAAATAAAACGCGTTTGACGTGTTGCTAAACTTAGTAGATCACGTGGTGTAGAGGTAGAATTTCATTGGTTTAAAAATCATTACAAACACACGTTCACAGTTGTTTACATTTGGGATTAAGCAGTCTTGGTTTTTCATAGGCGTAAACATGACTCAAAATGTAAAATAAAAATATTTTCTGAGTGTTATTACTATTGAAAAAATATTAATAATTATAATATTATGTTATTTGTAATAATATATTGAAATAATTAACAAAATTCACAAACCTATCACTACAACGTCATCTATGTCTGCGTATTTATTCATGTTTTTGTTAAAAACATACATGTCCGAATCATTCAATGCACAGGGAAAACATATGCCATGTCAAAACTAAATACCCCATCAAGTAAGTCAAAATCTCAAGCACCATCAAAATAAGTAGTGCTGCATAAGCAAGGCGTGAAGTGAGTGACCTCACTTTGACTCAGTAATGCACGGTAAAATCGAACCGCAAAAAAGACTGCCAAACTGAAGTGTGCAAAGATTAAGTGAGATTTCTGGGAAATCAAACACAGCTAATATATGCAAATAAATCGTATCTGCCATCTTTGAGAACATTCCTAACAAATAAAGTCAATCTTCTCACCCTTTCATGCTATGTTCACTATCATCTCGTAGATAATATGAGTCCAGCTCGGTTTCTAATATAATTTGCATACAAAGTAACTTTGCTGGTTTCCACGAGGCTTGGACTTGTGGCGTGATTGACATGTTGAGTAATTCCAAATCTCCGCTCTAGATTCAGATGTAAACTAGTTATTCTATTTGTGTGTGAAATTGGACTTTGAAACTAAAACGTCCCAATCATTTTGTACGTGATTAGGATGTCTTGCTTAATGCAGAATGAATACTAGAAATTTTACATTTTACAAAAAAATTCTTAAATATGTAATATGAAAAAAACTCCCCTTCCACTGACTTTGAAGTCCTATTTGAGTAAAAAAAAAACCACTGTGCTCATTATCTTCTCTCGATCCTTTCAATCAAAGCCAAAATATAGTTTGGTACTAGAGTCACGCTAGGATTATTGAGAAATAACACGCAAGGTTCATATTTTTTGGATTTTATTTTAAATATTTTCAAAGTAGTTTCCTTCAACAATAATACACTTTAACACAATAATTACAGGATGAACTATAAAATTGTCAATTTAATTTCAAGCTGACTTTAATTAGCTATCAAATTACATAGGTATAACTCGAAATTGCTTTCCGGGTTAATTCCATATTTTTTCTCACAGTGATAAAAAAAATATTAATTAAATTCTACCTAACATAAATTTCACAAACTTAATTTCAAATAACAGATAAATGATAATGCAAATTTTATTTTCAACGATTTACCTGATTTTCTTATTATCATTATATTATAATAATTAGAATATAATTCATGAGTCACGTGTCATATTTTCCGCCAATCAACATTCAGAATCTCCCTAGTTACATGTTTATCACAGCGATGATAAAAACAAAGATATTATTACCTTATTTATATTCGTTACTAAGGAATTTGTTTTCTTTATTTGACATTGACAGTTAATTTTGAGTATAAAAATGTGCGATAATCGTTGAGTTGATATCAACAACGATGAAAATAGTAAAGCAATTGTCAAATCAACCATGTTGTAATACAATATATTAAAAGTTAGGTTAGCAGCACGCACAATATGTCACAAAAATTCATTATATTCTCTCATTAAATATAAGCTCGTGATATGATTAATAATCGAAGATATTGCTCGTGAAACAGTCCGGATTCGTGAAATCTACAACTCGGTTTCACTCGAGAATATCATCGATGATAATCATATCACTTGTTAAATTACGTATGATAATGTTTATTTAATTAAAGTTAAATTCATTTATGTGAAGCTGTTATCAAAGCCACAGGAGGTTTCCCGAATAATTGATAATTATATTTACCAAGTAATTTTTCTCAGTTAATTGTTTATATTAATGTTCTATTTTGTTAAAATAAATATATCCATTTCGAATATGTATGTACATAATTTTTTTTTTTTTACCTACCGCTATCCTTGGTAACGGAGGTATAGGAATCGTGCTAAAAATCGCATATCGAGATTTTGGGAAGTAACCACGTTTCAAGGTCTCTAGAAACCGATTTTAACATTTTCACGATGATTGTGTTTATGTGTGGATCCTCCGCTCTAACCCAAATACTATCATTCAGAAAAAATTGTAACCTTGTATTCCTAACGTATTTTAATATGGAAAGAAGCCATTTGATTTTGGTATAAATCAGATAACCGGAAAAGGCACTATACTTGAAACTCAAAATACCTATGAAAATTAAAGATTATTAAATTTTCTACAGGTTTGCATTAACAATTTTGTATATATTTTATGGATAGATTTGTAAAATTATCTATAATTTAAATCCCAGAGCCTACGCTTTAAACACAACTCCTTGGTTACACAGTTCTGATCTCAAATGTATATAACTGACTGATAAATGCCACTGTCAATAAATCAATCATTTAAAATTAATAATAGTAACGATTAAAAAAAATAGTAAAAAATAGTTAAGTGGAAAGGAATTTTATATAGTTTCCAGCAAAGTAAATATGTAAGTATGTATTCAAATTAATAAAAATGAAATGGCAGGAGGTGTAGTGTTGGCCACATCATATTTTTTAGTTAGAGATGCTTTTCCCGTAATTGCCAGGTATACCCATATTTTTGGACGGTACCATAAATTTCTTAACTTTATTCGTTAATAAATTTATCACCTTCCAAAAGAAGCATCATATAAATTTTCAAGCTTCTCCAAAAATCAGTTTGTAACAGTCTTCTTCGTGAAATCTGCTGGTAAATATAGCCTCGTCGCCTACGCTGATATAAAGTTTCTAAAATTGTTCCCGTGACGTCAGTACAATGGATACGTTTAATTAATATAATTGCTGCTTTTTACTTATTCAGGGAATCGAGGAAGTTAAAGCGACGCTAAAGTGCAGAATTCAACGTGTTGCAAGGTATATTTTATAAGTCGTTACCTAACGTTTTGGTTAATAAATCTTCTCGTAAAGACTTTGCACTGTACTAGCATATGGAGTTTATAACTTTGTCGTTATAAGACGCATAGATTGTGTCTTGCTACGGGGAAATTAACACGGTTTTGCATTTAAATGTTGAAAGCTAAATTTATTTGCAGTGAAAGATACTTCAATGTAGTGCAATATGGTTGTTATATTTAGTCAACTAACTGTAATTTATAGCCGAGCTTATTAATATACAGGCTGTAAATGAAATAAGTACCTACATTAAATTTAACCAGTAATATAACTCATCGAGAGCAACACTATTTCTTAGAAACTTTTTCGCGAAATCGCTTATTTTTTTTTAGCATTTTTACAACCCCGTAAATTGACAAGTCGTTCCAAATATTTTTGTAATAATTGAGTGCAGTAGCAATAGCTATGAAAATTTTTGTTTTAGTAATTTACAGTCCTGTCAGTTGTTACAATTAAATTTTAACATTAGTAATAAACTTGTTTATAAAGTAAAATTCTGGCAAAATACTTATGTTTACGAATAGCGGATACACAGACATTATAATTACCTATGATGAAGTTCTCAAGGTCAACGAAGTTACACGAAATTCAACCTTTTCGTAATATTCGTAAATTTATGTTGTACCACATACGATATCTTCGAGGTTATCACAGTTTGATTTGTCACATATGACAATTTGGAATATTTTAAAAGAGCAACAGCTACTTCCATACCATGTGCAAAAATTTCATTCTTTTCAGCACTTGAATTTTGCAAATGGGTTGTACGAGTATTATTCACTGATAGGGCTGGATATATCACAAAAATCCTCATAGGGAAATACAATTTTCAACAAAAAAATCACTAATTGTTTGGGCGGGAATAAGTTGACGAGTCATTGGTTCTCATATAATCCCACCTCGTTTAAATGGACAAAAGTATGTACTTACATTTTTTGAATAACGTATTTAAACTATTATGATTTACAGTGTTGACACACGAAAATTCATCTCATAACCTCATAACTATTACGCTCTTCCCATGCTCTTACTCTATTCTCATAGGTTCAGATATCTGTTTTAATACATAATTTTATAATTTTGTTATCCAAATTTTCAATTTTTTTATTTTAAAAATTGTACTATTACGAATTTATTAATAATAAGTATGTTTTCCGTTGATCGTTTATTATTTACTGTGTCTGCAAGTATGCAACCACTACCCGACAATTTTTGTGCCATGAACATCGAACTTTGTTTCATATTCAGACAGCAGAGATCTTGCCATTGGCGGGTAACGAAATTTTAAACAAATCTTTAAAGAATTTTAACTCAAAAACTAGATTGAGGAAAAAAAATATTAAGAAAAATTGTTACTCTCGGCGAGTTACATTACTGGTTAAATTTAATGCACTTATTTCATTTACATCCTGTATAAAGCTGAATAATGCAGATAAAGCAGGACACGTGGAAGCCATAATTCAAACTACTAAGGGAAGTAAATTTCGGATTTCTCCAGTATACTATTATTCTCGTAAGAATGGCATTGCGTAATAAAAAGTGTATGAATGTTGAAGACATACCAGTTGTGTAAATGAAGTGAAGAGACTGGCAGCAGATCACAAGAACTGGCAACACTGTGCGTCTCCCCTTCCAAGGGGGTGCACTCCAACATCTTATGTATCCACAGTGTAAGTGGCGAGTTGCTTATGCCCGGGGACTGGGAGAGCTTTTTTGTAGATTGATTTTTTTGGCTGCGTCACTAAAGCGAAATTACAAGCAACGATGTGCGATCAATTTGTTTGAAACTTGGGTACAACCGAGGCCACACGAGAATACAGGCCTGAATGCTCAATTAGTGATGTCACAGCTAGCCTCTTGCTGTCACGCCACGCCTCGAACGACAGCAGCGAAGCACAGGAAATATACGGAATTTTAAACAAATTGGATTGTAAAATGTGATTTCTCGTAAATAACTATTCAAATATTATATAATAACTATTTTATATAGATAACTAAACAAATTATATAAAAAACGAATTATAAATGGTTTAAATATGGGGTCTCGTGGCCGCGTGCCTGAGTGTCAGGTCGCGAATCTAGGGAACCGGGTTCGATCCCGACCGACGCCAAATATTTCCAATTTTAAATGGAACAAAATTGACCCCTGTGGTGCACTCTCCACGCCAGCAATGAGTGCCCGTGAGGTGACGCCTGGTAAGCGCCCGCACGGTGCAAATATTTCATCATTACCGCATCTGCGTACAAAGCAGATTGGCACACCCAGCAATGGGTAATAAGCCGTAATGATATATTTATTTTATTTATTTAAATATAACATAGAACATAATCTGAATATGATAATAATGAAACTAAAAATGAATGACATACATAAGTACGCACATTATATGTATATTTAAAATAGCCATTACCTACCTTGGAATAAAATACATTTAGGTGCTTTAACTGCTTTTTATTACAAATTTGTTCTTTCCAGTTTTTTATTTAGTAAAATGTTTCTGATATATTCGGAAATCTTGTTTAACTTCTAATTTCTCTAATGCCCGGTATATCAATTTAGCCGTATTACCGTAATTGCTCCTGTATATTGGCAGACAGCATTTTAATACCATTTTTGCAATGAAAATTTAACGTTTCGTGCTACGCTGTGCCGTGCTTCCACTCACGCTGACTGCTGTAGCTCTACCGTTACTGTTTTTAAAAGACTAAACTAGCACCTGGCCTCATAGTTTGATGTGACGCATTGAGCAGGGATAAGCATTCAGGCCTGTATTCTCGTTTGGCCTCGGTGCAACGCGACTGAGACTCTGACAAAACTGCAACAGGCCTACGGGAATAATGATTTGTCAAGATCCCAAGTGTTCAAGTGGTTCCTGGCATTTTACGAAGGTCGGGAATTAGTTAAAGATAAGACTGTCTGGAAGGCCCAACGTCGATAAATGACGAAAATATGAAACGAATCTGAGACCTTGTGGTAAGGCCTGACTGTCGGTTAACTGTCAGATTGATTGCAGACTAGTTGAATTTAAACCACACGACAGTCCATAAAGTTTTGACAAATGAACTGGAAAATTTGCGAAAATGGTACAAAAAATCTCATTCCTCAACCTGTGGTTCCCTCGGCCCCCTATTCACCTGACCTGTGTCCCTGTGACCTCTCTTCCTGAGATTAAAAATCACCTCAAGGGACGCCATTTGGGGACACTAGAAGACATTAAAATTGCCGTAACCGAACAGCTGAAGGCAATTTCAGTATCTCAGTTCCAGCACTGCTATGAAGAGTGCAAAAATCGTTTCCATCATTGACTGGCTTCTCAAGACAATTACTTTGAAGGAGACAATGTGGAATTGTAATTTTAAATCAATAAAAAATCAGTCTCATCACTTTATTTACACACCTCATAGCTAATTGAAGTAGTTTCGTTTTGCAATACAAGTTATATAATATGTTCATAAGGCGACATATGTCGTAACTCTCTTGAGGAAATAATTAGCAACTGTCAACATAGTTCGTATACATTGGCGTGTATTTTAGCATTTTTGTGTCACGTGTTGATTCACGTGATTTATCAATAATCCCATAAAAAGCTAATGAATAGGGCTAGGAATAATGGTTTTGTTTGCATGTGCATTTCTTAATGCAGAAAAGTTAAGTTTCCTAGTGAGTGTCGGCATATTTTTTCATATTTTTGATATACGAGTATTTTTAGCACTTTAATTTGTGTTTACTTTCTTACCACAGGCGTAAATAAAAAAAATTGATACCAAAATATTCAATATTTTATGCTATTCATTACGGAATAAATAATATTTGAATAAAAACTGTTTTTCCCATTTTAAGCGCCTATATTACGGCTTCTCGTATTTGCTATGAATGCTGTTCAACGATTTCATACAATGGAATGTGAAAAAAACTCTGCTAATTGGAAGATACTACTCGATATTGTTGAGCATTGTTTTGAAACCCAAATCCATGTTTACCTCTAGTAAAAAATAGCATGAATGATTTTACATCTAAACTAAACTATAATTGTTTGTGGATAGTTAACATAGATCTGACAGCGCTAATTCAAACAAAAACTATAACTTCCCCGTTGCTCTAACACAGAGTAACTTGTATAAGGTAAACCATCATAATCCTTAAACAAACATAACATTAACACGTTATCAAATTATACTATATGCTTCCTTGCAAATTGAGGATCCTAATACCACATACTAAAACTATTAATAAAATATATATACAACTTAGTCTAAAGTTACCTAGAACTCTATCAATGCTGTAGCACACTTGCAAAATTTACAAAGAAAATATATATTATTTCTAGTATTATGCTTCACAAATAGCTATTTGTGCAACAATTAAGGAATAATATAATTTTCCTAGGTGTTGCACACATGATTTCTGTGCAACAATGTTACTATTTATATCTATAATAAAAAAATATATTTTTTTACTCCCGCTCTGAAAATATAATTTTCAGGTTTGTTTTTCATGCTGAAGACGACTCTTTGCAGCACTAGTGCTGCAAAATTTTGCAGCACGCTTCGTTATCTTAACAATGAATTTTACTTATGAATGTTGTTCACAATATCTATTTGCTGTTGCCATAGGTACATATCACAAATACAAAACATCATAATAGATGTCATATTAAAAAAAATCTTTATATCCTTAGTTTTTTTTTGTCTTGCAGAAGACAAAAAAATAATGTGTATGACACGTTTTGAAAGTCCTTTGGCAGAATTTTTACAAATTTCTAAGTGGGAAATCAAAGAGTCAATATGTATCTTTCCATATATTATTTATGCGCTTCCTACGGCTAAATGACTTAACATAAATATTTTATATTAACACACTTTGTTAGAGAATTTTATGTTCCATAATATTGTTTATATACATTTTTTTATATCTGTCACAGTTTTCGCAAAATTTTGAAAAAAGTTAAGATGTGTCATCTGACCTTGTTATTTTATACGCTTCCTACAGCTAAACTACAGAACATAAATATGTTCTGTTAACGCATTTTGATAAATAATTTTATGATCTATAATATTGTTTATATACATTTTTTTCATATCTGCCACAGTTTTCGCAATACTTTAAAAAAACTGTGTATCTCCCATTAAACACTGTACAAAAGTTGGGCCACTAGGGTGACGTCACGCGCGCCAGTTGTAGGCTCGTAGTATCTCGGAGGCTCCGGTCTGACAGTCCGCTTACGCGTTCATGTATGCGTCCGAAGTCTGTAGGAACAAACATATCAACAATCCGATGGATTGTACAACAGCCGGTTGGAATGATATTTTTAAAATGCGCATGCGTCTGACATACATATGACAGTCCGGGCGGACTGTAGGAACAAACCTAATATTTGCATCTTAACTAGCACATTATCTGGCTTTTCAAGTCATTTTCATATTTTTTCTTTCCTCCACATTTTCTGTTTTTCTCCATTTATTTTAAGTGTTGGCTAGTTAGTGTAAAAATTTAATACTAAATAACATAAAGAGAAAATATAACCAAATAACATTTTGCAGGAGAAAGGGTGTTTAACATACAATTATAAATATAAAGAATAGTGTTCCACAAACTAAATTTACATTAAACATTGGACGAAAAAGCAAATAAAATCCTTTTACGTATAACGAACGAGAAAACGACTGACCTTTTCTGAATAATAAAACTACCTCGTTCAAGAGTGCAGTAGCAAAAAACTTTTATCAGGAAATATTAGAATACCTCGGAGTCCGCTGCCTGCGTCCGTATAATGCTCAGCATCACACCCGGCTTCACAAGTATCCGCTCCATTGGGATTCCTGCGCCTGGTTTTCCGTTTAAGTTGTGTGGTTGCGCCGTGCGGTCACCCGACCTGGTTCACTTACTAATATTTCACTGCCGGCCACCGCAAGGGACTTTATATTCCCGATATCAACTTAATCTATATTTTAATATGTGTTTACGAAGTTTGACAAAGTCGATGTTATTGTGAGCCTTTACTTTTCAGGACTTTTAAAGAAAATATTATTGTTAAAAGTTATATACAACAGCAAGTAGTTTATCGCAAAAAGCGGCGATACATTGGTTCAAAAACTGTTTAACCCGCTTAAAACCAGTGTATTTTAGAGTTGCAACTACAGCTACTAGATAATACATAGCTGACTCTTCGCCATATTGGTGCCAATAAATTGTAAATTGTGAAATAAAAGTGCATTTCTTATAAATTTATGTACTAACTATTTTTCATAATTAAATATAACTTCCATATTTGCCATTTCATACTTATTTAAAATAATAAAACAAGAAAAAATACGGTTCGTTAAGATCTTTGAGGCTAGAGAAAAATATATGAATTACATAAATACCTGTAAAAATTATAACCATTTCTCAAATGATTTGCGCAGTTTGGAGCAGAACAACCCGTTATTATGGATAATTTCTATGATTAATAATACTGTAACACTGATATTGAATGATTTAAGTGGCTCCACAATGGTGGACGAGTCAGATGAAATTTATCTAGTAGCTATAGTTGCATTATATTACAGATTAATTTGTAACATTAATCAGAAATTTTTTAAGTTTATTTAAATTTTGTAAAATTTAAAATGATATGTCCGTGGTTCAAAGCATTGCATTTTGATGTAATGCGAACTTATGACGTCATTTATGAAACCGGTTCAAAATTGATTACGTTTTAGTTTAAACCGATTATTTTCCAAAAAACAGCTCTGGTGTTTAATTATAAAAAGTTAGTAATGAGAGGTAAGATTATTGCAGATTCTTATTTTTGATAACAATTCTCAAATATGAAATTGGCGGCCATGATGTTCTGATTAATTCTGAGTCGATAATTCTAATGCAAAAAAATACGGCCCTTCGTAAAGCCACACGAAATATCATTGTCGTTTACATTCAAGATGAATTGCATAAAATTTTATGTATGTAGCTAAACGTTTAATACCAATGCATTAAATTTTTAATTTTCCTAAAGCAGAATTTTTGAAATTTGAATACATACGGCAACAATATAGAAAACAGTTTTTTATTTCAAACAAAAATAAACAAAAAATGTCTAATTTTGATGTTTCTCAGATTGATGTTTGATTGTTTTTTGTATTTGGATTATCGACTCACAATCAGTGAAATAACCAAGGGGGGGGGGTTCGGGTTTGTACCTAATTTTTTTATATAATAGGTAAGTACTAAGTAGAATATATATATTTTAATTTTGTACCATTGAGTTTGTACCTGTTTTTTTAAAATAATATAATACAGAAGTGGGATAATGTATGAAAAGTTGTACAACCCCCCCTCCTTAGTTACTACGCCAGAATTTTTTGTGAAAACAATTCCCCCCCCCCCCCCGTCATTTGAAAATCCTAGCTACGCCACTGCTCACAATTAATTAAAGAATCGTTCTACCTGGAACTCATCACCCATTTTCAGAACAGCCTGTATAATAATTACAAAAATAAAATTTGATATGTTATTGATTATTTCATTTGTTTCGTAGATATTTCCATTTTATATACTCTATTAAATTACTCGTAAATAATACTACGCTACAATTCTTAGTTGAAATCTACCTACTTACAAAGTGAATAAATTGACTACAAAGTGAATAAATTGACACCCTTGACCAATTATTAATCATAAAACATATTTCTGCCACTACAAGATTTTCTTTAATGCCACCTTTGTCACAACATGATTAATGGAAGTTGTATGAAAGAAAATTCTAACTACAACAGGTTATATTAGTCCTGTAATTGAATACTTTGTTGTTTGATGTAAAACAAATAACGATTTTTCGCGCTTTTTTTGGTTTATGAACAAGAATTTTCCTAACAAAAACATTACTCGTGTTAGCGGGAATATCGCTAGCCTAGCAAAGATTAGCGCTGTTTGTTGGCTCTACTGAACGGTTATATTTTGTTGGACCTAACGAGCGAACGCAGGACATATCAGATAACTATTAACTGACAGTTCTACCTGTCTAGTAATGAAAACCCAAAGACTTAATTTTTCAATGATTCTAATATTATTTTGAACTATTGAAGGATGTACTTCCTTGTCTTTTGACAGTTTGTTACTATGTTCTGTACAAAAGTATATAACCTCGAAATTAAAAGGTATCTAAACACAACAAAATAATATCAAGCAGGGCCGGCGGAAGAGGTGGGTACGGTGGGTAGTACTACCCACATGAAAATTGGTCTAATTTTATTTTCGAAATCGACTAAGAATCTTATTCAATGTTCAAATTACGCGCGCGATGCGCATTTGTAACGCGGCGCAGCATTTTGACATTTCGTTACTTGGCTAATACGTAAGCGGCTTATGGTGAGTATGATTGATTGATTGGTGCATGGGAGTTGCGCTTTATTCGGTTAATCATAACTATTCCAGGATCATCTTGCTCGAACGAGAGAGCTTTTCCGTTCTACGAAGGGTAAAAAATTATTTGCGCTCGACGATGTTGCAAAATCGACTGAATCACATAGCGATCTTACACTCATATCCAGACTTAGTTGTTAAGATCGATATAGAGAAACTGGTGAACGAATTCATTTCTCGCAATTCAAAACGAACGTCAGTTTTTGCACTGAAAACATAAAAATGTGTCAAGTTGCAGACGATAGCTGAGTCGAAACAAGAAATGTTAAATAAAGTACTTATTCTACATAGTTAACATGTTTTTCTTTAAAAAATCTTAAATCTAATTTTAAAAATCACAGTAGACCCCTCCGCCCACCATTGTCGAAAAGACGATATTTAATAGTATATTATGTAACAAATTATATAAACAACTATCTCAAGAGTTTATAAAACTAGTCACATACTATACTTTTTATACGACTAAAATTAAGGCAACAAAAATAAAGAAATACATATCAGTTCTAGAAGCAGCAGTTACCTTTAGCTCGCTTTCATTAATCAACTGTTAGTGATTACTTGATTCGCATCGTGTCTAATACGATCGAAGCCACAGCTTATCAAATTGTGATAAAGATATTCAGCGTCTTGGAAACTAGTATCTACACTAAGCAGCATTTTAATGATGGGAGTAGAAATAGTACCTATTATAATAAAAACCTTTAAAGAATTCTAGTAAGGTTTAAATCATGGTGCTTATATACAGTCTGTTGCCGTTTACCCTTTCCAACCGGACTCACCGAGCCGCAATGTTTTACCACTGCCGTACTGCCGATTGGATTTCAGCCATTGCTACATGTATTTAAGATTTACGAGTATAAGTAGCCAGATTATAGTATAGTATCCGAGCATACAGTACACAAGTCGCTGAATTTATAATTGCTCTTCACATAAAATGTAAATATCATAAGTTACAAAAATTGAAATGGCACTAAAAATACAGTATTGTACAAAAAAATCTTTACACATACACCCACAAATACCTACTCGTAACACGGTGCTGAATCATTAAAAACTTCAATCATTTTTCTTATCAAAGGTTATTTCTCGTTTCTATAGATACAAAGGTAAAAGGAATTATCCACCAATCAAAATATATAACAAATTTGAAAAGGAATCATATTAGTTATCTATAAGTACTCGATATCCAGAGGATTCTACTTGAATGAATTTTTCCTTTCAAAATTTTTCGCAGAATTGAATAAATCCTTACAAACTTTTTCCCGATATGTGCCTTGGCTTTTATAAAGGATCAAACAGTTTGTTAACTCATCAGAACTTAACTTGTTCAGTGTCATCACTAACACAATTTTAGGGAATTACAAAGCAATGATATAAAATAAAATTTATTACACGTAATCATCAAACTAAGAAATAAAGAATTATTAAAATTAAGACAAATAAACTAAACGTACTTATATTCGAAAGAGTATCGGTTAACCACTATTTTGTTTCAATAGTCGCGTTCTATTTATCATTAGCCTCATCTCATCTCATATCAAAATGCTATAAACTGAGCTGAGATCAAGTGAGATTTTTATGCAGTAAAAAGAACGATAAAAGACAAATAACTTGAACGACTGTTGTCGCTGGATGTCTTGTGTGTGTGTACCACGTGTGTAATACAATTTGAATTTGCAGTAGCTTTTCAACGGTCAACCACGATATTTTCAGGTGTTATTTTGGATCGCCCAAAACTATGAGTGGGCTTCTGTTATTCTGTCGATTACATAACAACATGTAGTGCGACACATTCTAAAATGATGTTTGAATTGTACGGTACTATAACTACCACATAATTTTTAATTCTATGAAGTTTTGCCTGCATATTTATTTATTCTTTAAATAATAATATTTATTAAAGGAATAAACAAATAATCTTTACAATAACCAAACTAATAGTATTTGACAGACCGTGACAACAAAACATTCATCCCCACCATTCATCTAAGATTAAAAACTCAACAAGCACAATCTCCAGAGATGACTAAAAATCGGGAATGAGATAGGAACTCTTTTCACTTCGGTCTCAGTTTATCTCACCTCCGTTACGATAAAAAGAACGGTCAAAATTAGTGAGGCAACTAAGGTGAACTGAGAAGAAATGAGATCACATGTAAAAAGTGGTAAAAAGAACCAGACTAATGTTCTTCTCAAAATATCATCTTAAAAGATGACATACCAAATAAATAAATAAATAAATAAATAAATATATCATCACGGCATATTACCCATTGCTGGGTGTGCCAGTCTGCTTTGTTCGCAGATATCGGTTCGCGTGCCTGAGTGTCTGGTCGCGAATCTGGGGAACCGGGTTCGATCCCGATCGACGCCAAATATTTCGAATTTTAAATGGCACAAAATTGATCCCTGTGGTGCACTCTCCACGCCAGCAATGAGTGCCCGTGAGGTGACGCCTGGTAAACGCCCGCACGGTACAAATATGTCATGACATACCAGCATACCATAATTGGAGATTTTGTAATCGTAACATAAACAATTTTTCTTGCGAGTGAAAGATAGTGTTTTGAATTTATCTATGTTAAGTTGAAGTTTATTAATTAAGCACAAGTTATGAAGGAGATCGAGATCACGTTGCATTTTTACGCAGTCGTTATTATCAGATATACCTCGAAATATTTTTAAATCATCTGCAAATAATAAAATATTACTACTGAAAATTGATGACATATCATTGATGAAAAGCAGAAATAGGAGAAGACCGAGATTGGACTCTTGTGGAACTCCCGAAGATATACTGAAACAAGAAGAATTTTGACCAAGAAAATGAACGAAAAAAGAACGATTGGTGAGGAATGAAGAAAGCAAGGAAATTAGTGGTTTTGAAAAATAATATAATTCTAACTTCTGAAGTAGGATATTGTGATCGATACGATGTATGTGGGCTATGTAAGAAAGTTTAGTTAAATCGTCTTTTTTAGGCCCAGGAACATGTGGTTAAGGTAAGTCCACTTATTTTAGAGCCAGCCTATATAATTTAAAACTGACTGTATATAATGTATACTTTTGTTATAGTATTTTATTAATTTAAAATAGTAACCAGCAAATAATTTTAAATCATTTCGTTCCTACGTAATGCAGTGAAGAATTCAAGAACGATGTATTTAGCGAATACTTGTTTACGAAAAAAGAAACGAATTCAGTTAGTTTGTGAAACATTCGACATTGTTAAACGAGGGTCGAATGAATGCCCGCTGGAGAGTAGCAAGTATCCTTGGGACGCGAATGAATCTGTTTATCTGGATATATGTTATCAAGGGGATAGACGAATTGATCGCGGAAGTTAAGGGTACATTCGATGCGTACGGTTTTAGGGTTGGCGAAATTTAAATATTAAATACTTCACAGAAGTGTTTGGAAACACGAGAAGAGATCGAATGAGTAATACTTTCGGCTAGCATGGAAAGCGAAGGCTTTAGAAAGTGAATACGAAAACTTACAATCTGATAAGCACTAAATATATGAGCTGGGTTTTTGACAGTTTAAGTGCCCGCTCTAAACAATTGAAAATACAACCACTTCTTCACAATTAAATTGTAAATTCATTCCATACATAACTCAAAGATAACTAAATTATTTTCTTCGGCATATCTACTTCAAATTTATAGACGTTTAAGATATGTGGATATAAAACACATAGACCGCTAATATGAATAACTGATTATGGGTGATTAGCAAGCAATTGACTAGAATTGTTTTATCTCTTTCAATCGCTTATACATTATTTTACAGTACTTCAAATAACTTATAGATAAAAACTCTTCAACACAACTGCCGAGTACCTATCCATTTCCACTCGCCGTTATTGTTCCCGTGTTCTCAATACTCCTCAAAACTACCGAGTATTCACTTCCATACCTATCCGAGTATACCAGTAACTTCCCTAGTACTCCACTCGACACTATAATGCATACGCTCATAACGATACTGCTATGCTACTAAACTCACTAACTTCCACAACTAACAGACCTCCACAGCCCTTGTATACTCAACCTCCGATCACATAACTAATGCTATATGATCAGGAATTCAACTGAACTAACTGTCGACACTGACTGTCCGTCTACACTAATGAAACTCAACTCGTCAACTCAATTCAGCTGACTATGTAACTGGCTCCCGGGCACTACCTTCTAGAAGGCTTTAGAACATTCTACCCCATAATAACATCGAATACAAAAGGTTCAGGCGACCGGAAGTAATTAAACAGGTCGAGACGTCATCGCTAAGTTTAGACGCTTGCTCAGCGCGACGACTGCGATTGCGTCGGTCGCGTGCTCGCAGACTCAAAGGCGTAGGTACTTTCACGTTACAGTATTAATTTTAGAACTAAAGTGTAAATACAAAAAAAATATATAAATAAACCTAAATTTATTAATATAATAGGTTCTTGTCATGAGATAAACGTAAAATTAATATCCGACAAAACATACAATGCAAATAATCGTATTTTTTACTTTGACAGATACAAGTTTATTAATTGATATTTAATTCTTAATATTGTTCCAATGATTTTTTTCTGCGATAGCAAATGTATCCATGATTACTGATAATTAAATTAATGAATTCAGTAATTATTAAAACTTTATGACAAATGTCGTCTGCCAAACTCAAGCAATACAACTGTTTTACATTTTTTAGCTAAAGATTATTACTTTTATCTTGCCTCTGTTTCGCAAAAGAAATGCATGCAAACTACAACAATTTTGGACTTATTAGATGAAGTTTCTAATTCTGAACAATTTTTTACCTTTCGTCACCTTTAGGTAAGGCAGGTATTGTCTTTGGTCAAAAAAATCGGTGGTGAGTTTTTGATGAATAAGCACGTTTTGTTACGATGATGTCTGTATTTGTGTGTGTGTGTGTGTGTGTGTGTGTGTGTGTGTGTGTGTGTGTGTGTGTGTGTGTGTGTGTGTGTGCGTGTGTGTGAGTGCGACAAATTTTTTTAATGCGATAACTCTAATACTACAATTCCGAAAATTATGATTCTTTCGTTTTCCTCTTCGTTACATCCATATGAAGAGCTGATTAGATTTTGGTTATAATTGGTCGGTACCCCTCATTTGACGATTTTAACAGTTTTTCTTGAAATAACGATGTTAAATATCATTTTTTCACATTTAATCTTATTATAAATATTGAAGAATATTTTATTCTCTATACGATTTGAATGCATTTTATACTGCATATTAAATGGATATAGAGTTAAAAAACTATAAATAAATTAAATATCATATATTAGTCAGCTGTGCTATAACAGCTGCTATATTAAGAAAATTCTGATTGAAAGGTGTTAGTGTCAAGTGCAGTTGACAGTATGTTTGTGTTATAATTTTACTGGAAATATAGGATCTTTTGCTAAAAACTGCCTTAGGGTAATGTACAAGAAACAGAATCTTTTGCAAGGAACTTCCGGTATGACATTTATACAAAATACATAGAACTGACAGAAGGTAATGTGCTGGCCACATCAGATTTTTGTATGTAAACTTTAGTTCTAAAATTAATAAGGCAGAATTTACAGCCATATGAAAATTTTACCATTGTATTTCCTATGGTCCACAAAAAAGTAGACACTCGGTATATTTAACCAATGATTATTAGGAAGCTAAAGTATTGAAAAATCATTACTTCATATTCCATTAATAACAAAATATTCGAAACACATAAAGCATACTAATAAACTTTGTTTTTTACAGATGAGTTGAGTTGTACATAAACGAGTACCTACAACACTAAAATGTAAGTAAAACTAAAACTTGTTTTAATATAAATTATTATTATGCTACCTGTAATATGGCTTTTTCAAGTTATGTTTAATTGGTCACTAGTGTCGCACTGGGACATTTATAGTGTATTCCGTAACTTAACCGCGGTGACCAAGGTTCTGGTTATGTGTTCCGTAATGTAACCAAAACATAATTTCAGGATCGCGGTTCAATTTCGGAATGTGGTTCCTGAAAGTTTTCGTTACTTTTACTGACAACGACGACTATAATTTTTTTGTGGTTGTTGTGGTCATATTCTTATTTCTTATAATATAATAAATAATATTGTATAAACATATAATTACTATAATGATATGTATAATATTTACGTTAGTATAAGGATAGACAAAAGTTATGTTGTCACTTATTTCTAATGAAGCGGTGGTTCCCTGCTTTACCGACACAAATTAACCAAGATGTTCCGAATCACAACTACTTTTCAGTGACCATAACCTGACCACTTGAACCATAACCACGGTCGTGGTTAAGTTACAGAATATAATATTAGTGTAAGTTCCAGAAATATAGAATTAAAAATCAACAAATTGAGAATTAGTACCAAACAATTACAGAATATTTAGCGTATTAGTAGAGTCAATAATAAACGCTGATTATAAACCACCACCTACAATATTTTTACTTTTGTCTCTTGTATTTCTTTACTGTCTCACTAGTAACTCTAGTTATTGTGTTATTATAAATGGTTCTTGATATTCTAATATACATTTAGAGAAAATATGGCTTGCAGTTTTCCAACATATATCAAATTTTACATTTTACTTAAATACCATTTAAATACACCATAAAGCTACGTTAAAGAAGATATAGAGAAGAAAGGACGATGCGATATGCAATCTTGTACAAGCTTGAATAAATGTTATTTTGAATACTCTACTGTGTGACTGTGTGTTTGTGTTTGGTTAGGAATGTTTGGCGAAGAATGATTGTCGGATGGATGTTTTTCGGGTTCGTGTCAACTCGGGGACATGTGATTTTACGTATCTTTAATAGTAAACAAAATTTTTCTAAAACATACATTAAAGCAGATAACGTTGTGTACGAATTTGTATCGTATAATTGCTCATTCGAATGAATTATATTGCTGATAAAAAGTTCCAGGCCAAAACTTGATGCCAATGCTTTTAAAATACGAGCTTCAATTAACACGATATAATTTCAGAAAAATATATTGCCTGCCATCACTTCCGAGGAGTTTGAACTTGGATTCATCGGAAAAAGTATTTCTCCCAGTCGACTATTCTTCATTCTTTATGTTTTTTGCCAAGTTTAATCGTGCCGTATATTTTTCTATTTGGATTTCAATGGGTCTTTTTTTCTTTCGCACGGATTCATTCAATAAGTCCTATTTCGTGAAGACGTCTGGACGCATTGCTGTAACTCATATTAGCAAGCTTTTCATGGTGTAACTAACTCTTGAGATTTTCCTGTTATTAGTTATTATGTATGTCCAGGGTCGGCATAGGGTTGGATTTGTAGTAATGGAGGCCTCGGGATGCCGACAATTGGAGGCCCCATTTCCATTAAATGAATTGCTACAAGTCCGTACATGAACCTATTTTTGAGTAATATCCTCCAAAACTTCATATAGAGGCGCGAAAGTGCTTAAATTTAAAAAAAATGGATTAAGTCACCTTTGAGTTGAAAATATTTTGCAATATTTTGTATTGTAAAGTCACATAAGTCATCATACATGTCAATGAACCTTAAATATCTTTAATTATTTGGTAATTCAATTTGTAAAAGTTTATAGTTTTAGTTATAGTGTCAGTAGCGATTTATTTCGTGATTTCTTCAGTTTTAAAATGTATTAACTGTGTTTTTTTTTTGACGTAATATAGAACTGAAGTTCAATAAGCTGATGAACATTCGTTCGGTGAAATGTACCATTTTCAATACCGTTTTATCGTACATATAAACAAATATTAAAATAGAAATGTATGTCTAAGTGACTAGTTATTTTAAATTTATTTAGAAATGAATTTATAGTTATTGTTTTGTGATTGTTTAAAATATATGTGTGTGTCTACATATATTCAATTCTCTTTTATACTCAAAATTCAAAATTTGAATTTGTGTTTACAATGATATGTCACCTATGTCACAGTGTCAGACTACTTAGCCGTCCAAGCCATCACAGCGTGGTCACTTTTATGTATTTTTTTACAAATTCCATACAAACAGTTGCTTGCGAAAGATTCTGTAATTCCAGTACATTACCTTCCCTCAGTTCTATGTATTTTGTACAAATTCCATAAGGAAAATTTCTTAGAATTGATTCTATATTTGCAGGAAAATTATAACACAAACATACTCTAAAACGTGCGTATTTATTAAAAACTCATCATCGAATTTTTTGACCAAAAACAATACCTACCTTCCTTACCTAAAGGTATGACGGAAGATAAAAAACTGCAAAATTTATACTTTCGCCAATATCTAGAGAGCTATTTATTTATTTATTTTTTAAATAACAAAACACCATTAAAATGGTCTTCTAATGGGCAACTTTTGTCTAATTTAACCGACTTCGTATCTCTTATAGTTCTCGAGATCCCCATGTTGGAAAAGTTATCCTGAACACCTATGTTTATATGAAAATTTAAATTTGCCGAAATATTATTAGTTTTGCCTCGTATGTATTTATATTTATTTATAAATGCTTTGTTGGAAATAAACAAATATTTATTTGTAATTAAATCTAAAAAGACGCCTCAAAATACTTTTGCACTTAGGGCTGGAAGAACATTTAAATCCGTTTCCTAGCTTGTCTTTGTCTATAATAGTATTATAGACATAAATAAATGAAAATGTCTTTATAAGTAATAAATTGTGTTATTGATGCAATTTGGGGCCCCACAAGAATCATAGCAACATAAATTCTAACCGTAATTAATAACAGAAGCAATAAAAACCTTCCAATTAGCTTCGTGAGCAAAATTTTGAATCTTTCCTTGCAGTTAAAGATTTCCAACTTAACTTAGCGAACAATTTTATGTTCCATCAAAATATCAAATAACACTAACTGCTTTTCCACTCTATAAAGTTTATCGCGGTTGCTTAGTGAGAAGACAATAGAACTGTTATCTCACAATATTGAAATTTCAAATTTCTCTGCACTACTCCTGCACAATGCCTTTCTATAGTAAACCTACAAATGGGAAGCAAAAATGTTGCCATGGTAACTAGATGAAACTTCCACGGACTTCGATACTATGTAGCTGTAACCAGTGCCGTATTGAATAGCGAATTGGATACAAGCCATAAATTAAATTTCACAAGATATAAAATAGTTTGCATACGAATGAAGACTTGTTTCCTACAACAATATATCACTAGGTTTTGTTAAACTTTTGTATATATGTTAGTATGTTATAAAAATATACGAACGCAATTTTATTTCTACATACAGAGTGTTTATTTACATCTAGAATGTTCTTGAGTTTATTTTTAAACTTTAGTCAGACAGTAAACAAAGATGATTCAGAGGGCGAACTATTTCATCCAATCTTCAACGCTCTTGACGTAATTATTGTAGCAGCTGTCAAAATGAATTTGCGAAAAATCTCAAAATCCTCAATTTCGAAGAAAACAAATAGTTGCAGTTCTACATTTGTAATACCATGTGCTCAAATAAAATTAAACAAGGAAATATGCTTCAGTAATCGTTTCCTGCCATGATAAACTTCAATTTTGACAGGTAATTTGAATAAATACAGATGTCAACTATCAATAAAATTTTGTTGCAGAAAATGCTATGTTTTTCTTAACCTTACGTAATAGCAGTATGTATTAAAGTTATGTCTCATACATTATCATTACAGTTTAAGCTAATCCTCATTTTTGGGTTAGTGAATTCTATTCTATCCCGGTATTTAAAGTTTAATCTTCATTTTATAATCAAAAAAGGTAGTTACTTGGATTAGATTAGGCTATATTTTTAGAAATTAAGTGTTTAAATTAGAGTATAATTCGCTAATTCAAAAATGAGGATTAGCTTAATCTTTTTTGTGAATCGCGCTGTAAATGTTTAAAGATTTTTAAAAAATTATCAAGGTATCTTGTCATTTAAATTTTTTTGTGATGACATATTATAAAACAAATGAAAGTCGGAAGGTGAGTCACACACACGTCGCACATATTATATATTTTTTCTATTTTACGTCTGTAACAAAGCTATTGCAGCACCTAAAAGAGTTCGTTTATACAGGCTGTTTCAAAAATACTGTAAAAAAAATAAGGGCTATAGTCCTGACCAAAACGAGTAAAAAAGCTTAATCAACATGGGTCCGATCTCCATAGTTTCCGAGATTTAAGGCAGTGAAAAATGAGTTTTTGCGGGGTTTACGTCTGCTATCTCGAAAACTATAAGAGTTACGACTTTGATTAAATGGGAATTTTTGTTTACCTTTCAGAGGTCATCCTAGATGTGCTTTTGTTTTTTTTTAAAAAAAATCAAATAATGGACCTTTTCAATGTAAAGAGATAGAAGATATGCGCAATGGGGATCTGCGCATAGTAAGAACAACTGAGGTGTATGACGTTTGTTTCTAAAAAATTTAGACGTAAAATATATCTAATAACTTTAAAAAATCTTATCGTAATAAGTTGCAAAAGCTTTTATTGAAGTTAAAATATCTAACGATGCAAATTTTCACTGAAAATACAAGTATTTTAATAACTACAATATATTTGACGTCTCGTTTGACAGCCCAACTGGCAGTTGTTCGCGCCATTTTCTTACTATTTGCAGCAATAGAAAGAGATAGCCGTTAAATTGAAAGGTCCATTGTACTATGTTATATGTTGCGGCGACCTCTGCCAATATTTAATTTTCAAATATTTTTGAAACAACCTGTATCTCATTCAAGTGCTGGAATAGATTAGTACAATTTATTTTTAAAAAATTGGTGGATAGGAATGTCAAAAAATATCAAATGTCAAATCTCGCTAAATAAACAAACACAAACGATTGTTAAGAATATTGATTTTTTATCATTATGAATTTAAAAGTAGTAATAATAACAAGCGAAGAAAAACAGACTAGTAACGTTATAAAGAAATTAAATATATCGTAGATATTTGATGTTACAAACATAAAGTTACGTTGTTGAAAGTCAAACGTTACATTTATCACCAACTGACAAAATTCCTTTATTCCCCAAATTTTAAAACTACGATTTATTATTTAAAAATATCATAAAAGGCGCAAAATAGAAAAAATAGTATAATTAACTCGTTTCATAATTGTCAATTGTTTTGTTCTCACAATGACAATAGACCATTTCAATTTAACGGCTATCTCTTTCTATCGCTGCAAACAGTAAGTAAAATGGTGTCAACAACTGCGAGTTGGGCTGTCAAACGAAACGTCAAAAATATTGCAGTCATTAAAATACCTGTGACTTTGAGGGGCGCCGTTTCAAAACAGTAAAGTAAATAATAGTAAATCTTTATAAAATCCTATTTGTAAAGACAAAATTACTATAAAAATTACAAATTAACGTGATAAAAATGAACAATATATATTTTTTTAAATTTGTTTGCATTAGAGCTTTAGTTATAAGTAAAATAATTGTCGTATCAATCGGTTCATTATTATTCTAGCATTGTTATATTGAAATAATAACTATGAAAATGTTGATTACAACAATGAATATATTGATTATAACTCAAGAATATTGATTACAAGAATGAAGATGAAATTTTCCTAGATTCATTCATGTAATCAATAGGTTATAATCAAAATCGATTGTTGTAATCAAAAATTTTACAACAGATTTCAGAATTGTATATGCATTTGATTCTTTGCAAAATGATAATAGGGATTTAAATATTGGATTCATTGTGGGATTCATTCTTGTAATCAATATTCTTGAGTTATAATCAATATATTCACTGTTGTAATCAACATTCTCATAGTTATTATTTAAATATAACAATGCTTGAATAATAACGAATCGATTGATACGATAATTATTTTACTTAAAACTAGAGCTCTAATGCAAACAAATTTAAAAATATATTGTTCACTTCTATCGCGTTAATTTGTATGTTTTATAGTAATTTTGTCTTTACGAATAGCATTTTATAAAAATATACTATTATTTACTTTACTGTCTTGAAACGGCGCCCCTCAAAGTCAGGCGTTTATGTGCGGGGCACAACCTGGCCACCCGCACGGCGCGGCCCTGTTTGGCAAAATGCTAACTGGTATTTAAATATTGAATTTATTGTCGGATTCATTCTTATAATCAATACTCTTGAGCAATAATCAAAATATACATTGTTGTAATCACCTTCACAGATTCATTATTTGAATATAACAATCCTAGTAAAATATAAGTTTGGTAGGATATTTAATGGAAATAATTTTTGTAAAATATACTTAGTCACTTTATCATCTTACTGTGTAGGTTGTATAGTATTTTTTTCTTTTCGAATAAGCGCGAGATAAGAGCATTTTATAAAAATTTGTTATTACTCTCTTGAAATGACGCCTCTCATGGTCAGGTGTCTTTGTGTGGGGAATCATAACCTACTCACCCGCAAGGAGCGGCCCTGAAAATGTGTGCCTGTAGTGTTCCAGAGATAGAAATTATGTCATGATAATACGTCTTCCCATAGGACAGCGTCAACAGGAACAATTTTTGACAAGAAAAAAATAAATGAACTTCTGCCATGTTCACGTGATTTGGCAATGTACGACATTTGGCTATTTTTTGGACTTTTATTTCCGTAATTTTCATAATACATTTTAATATTACGAAAATGTAGATAGTAGTTGTATGATGATGATAAATGTTCAGTTAAAAATGTAGAAAAAAATGTATACTTCTTTTACATATAACAGCATTCGTATTATGTTACACTCATGGATTTTAGGTCTTAGGTTCTAGGCATTGCATCTGTGCGGTTATCAGCGGCTATAAGTTACATTTTTTATCTCCAACATAATAATATTTTATCGTATCATACATCATCCACGATTTTTCGTGCCTTTTTACCTTACTTATGCATGTTTAGCAAATCTGGCTAATAAATTACAACTCCTACATGCTAACGAATTAATGCAATAAATAATAGTCGATATAATGAGTTATCTTTGTTACGTGCAGTAAATTCATGATTCATACGTCTTCGGATGTTCGGATTGAGTAAAGTTAACAATTGCACATTGTTCAATCAAGTCAAGTGTGAAAATATAGATGAACAACTTATTACGCCCAATCACGTAGAGCTGTAGAAAAATAGATTAACAAGATAATTCAAAAATTAGATCAACAAATTACCCTCATTCTATAAAAGATACAATAAAAGACCGTAAACATTCTGCATAATATAGAAATGGATTTTGGTTTCAATTGGTATTTCTCACGAAATATTTCGTGAACAATTTACAATTATTGTACGATCTGTGAATGAAAATTAGTGAAAAACCAAATTCACCTCTAATTAGAAGAACAAGAAGAATGAACAATTTATTATAGAAATATGAGAATCTTGTAATTAAAGCATTTGCCTAGACAATTTGGGCCCGTAATTTGCAAAAGACGCAAAACTTCTTAATTTTTAAACTACGAATAATATTTAATTAGGTACAATAAAGAAAATGTAATTTTTTAACTGATTACAACGATAACATATGTACATAACAAGGTATTTTTTTTTAATAGAATAATTTTATTACAATAATGAAAATGATTAATCACAAAAAATTATTACTTACAGCTCACCGAAGCAAACAAATGCTAGCGGTAAAATATATATCCAATCAGGAGAACAGAATTGTGATTGTGAATGTACACACTGTCATAATCATTTACGTTGACTAGACTACGCGGTTTTTGTAAAACCGTCTTTGTCAAGCTTACTTTGGCCAGTGTTTTTTTTTTTTTAATAAAAACGGTATGTATAGCTATTTCCACTATTTGTAACATTTCAAAATTTGCCGCCAAATGACTTTTTACTCTTAGTGTACCAAAGAAAATAAAATGAATGTGGGCGCGTTTTTTTTATTCCGCAGAGATATGTATCCCCGCAATTGTTTTATTACATAGATGCATCTGTTATGCAGCTGGACAGTGTTTTTTTTTTAATTAAATGCAAAGCAGTTCTGCTCATTGACTGCGCGCGGTTATGCATCCAGCTTTGAAAAGGTTGCATTGGATGTACGCATGCGCAGACAGTATTCGAAATTTATCACGAGACGAAAATCAACATAACCAAAGATATTAATCTTCAATAACTACTTTAGTCGCATTTGTAGCAATAGTAAACGTTCTGAATATCTTTAATAATGTTTGATGAATTGACAGATATCATAACCTTGTTATAATTGCAGTTGCTGACGCAGGGTACTGTTTGTTTCTTCCTCGCAGAATTGCAAGTAGTTTACAGCAGTTGTGACGTCATACAAAGCAGAACTGCGATACATCAGTTTTCTGTTGACAGTAAAAAACGTACCCTATGTGTAGCGACCACCGGTTACGACCCTACAAGGTCTTTGTTTACTTCGGCGCGCTGTATGTACTAGGCAAGACTTATAAAAATCTAATAGGCCCTAAAGATAAATAAACTTTTCTTTTACTTACAAAATTATGTATATTTTTAAGTCTATTTTAAATGAAATATTTTGCACATATTTATAAATATGTTATGAACTTATTATGAAGACTTAATATTAGACAAGACCAGCGATCGATCAGATTATTGAACCAGCCTGGAAAATCGTCTGTTGCAGAACATGCCCTGGAAGAATTTCACTAAATCAAATTCGAAGAAACAAAAATTATTGCAAGACCTGCACGCCTCAACAACAGGTTAATTAAATACGCCATAGAGATTTATAAAACCAAGAATAATAACAACAATCATTGCGACGGATTAGAACTTAGTCGAGCATGGCTTCCTATATTAGCCGTGTTCCTTAGGGCTGTGATTCGTGATCTAAATGATAAAAGTGGTAATGATTAAGAAGAATAATGTTTTTACGTTTCCTATTCGTTATCCCCACTTTCTCATTTTGTGATCAATAGACAACATTCCCCCTTCCCTTCAGAATCAACCTTTTTAAGTGATTCACATGGATTCAGTTCAGAACAAATTAAAAATATACTATTTCGAGCGTAGAAATTTACGAATGTGGGGTTTGTGGCATCAAGGGAAATAAGATATATCTACAAAAGCGTGTAATGAACCACATAAAGATTTGTTTGAAATAAATATACTTCATATTATTTTTTACTTCAATATAACCCATTTTTAATTCTGAATGTAACAGTAGACAGTTGATTATTTATAAAATAAAGCAGGATAGTTTGCATTAGTCTGCATATGACATTGACATTTGACACTAGATTGTGTTGTTTTCTTGCTATAATTTTTAAATCCTGTTTCAAAAGGATCATGATTAAATTAATCAGGATTCACAATATCACAACCACAACCCGAAGGAACACGGCTATTAAATATGTTGTAATTTGTTACCTTGGTTACTTGTTGCTAATGTTTTGTTATTATTTATTTATTTTCCCTGAAGAAGGCAGGAAAGCAGACTGTGTAAGTCATAATAGGTTACTTAGTAAACTTGAACAAATGGGTATAAGAGATGCGCCTTTGGATTGGCTTTATAGTTTTCTTAATAATAGAAAACAATTTGTCTCCATCAAAACTGAAAATGGCTCAGCCTGTCATTCTGAATATCTTTATTTAAACACCGTAGTCGCACAACATACAGTTTTAGCTCCCATTCTCTTTATATTATATTTAAATGATCTTAATGACTAGGTACACAATGATTGCCATATAACTCTTTATGCAGACGATGCATCAGTAACTATATCCAGTACATGTGATGGGGATCTCGTTGATACTTGCAACGAAACCATGAATCAGTTATCTTCATGGTTTTCTAGTAACTGTATGTACCTGAACCCAACTAAAACGCACTTTCTGAGATTCCATACTTATCAAAACTCATGTAACACTGATTTATCGATAATTGTAAATGATAATCCTGTCAAAAGAGTACCCCGAACAAAATTTCTATAGGGTTACATACGGATAAAAATTTTATATGGAAGCTGCATTGCTCTCACGTTATCTCTGTGCTGAACAGAGCGTGTTTACATGTCAAACATTTAATTTATATTTTAAATGAAGGACAGCTACTGCATGATGTTCTATCATGCTAAAGTTGGATCTATATTATCTTATGGGATTTGCTTCTGGGGTTCATCACCATCTTTCTAAGACGTATTTGTTGCCCAGAAGAGGATAATCAGATGTATTGCTTAAGCCTCCTTGCGAACATCTTATAAAGAACTTTTTATAAAATATAATATTTTAACTTTGCCGTGTTTATATATTTACCACCTCTGTGTGTATGTGTTGAATAAGAAGGGGCAATTTAAGACTCATTGGGACGTACATAATAGAACTACTCGAAACAAAAATCATTTCATAATGCCAAATAAACGATTAATGATTGCCAGAAACTCTCCTGAATGTAAAAGAGTACAATATTACAATTGCTTACCTTCCGAAATAAAGTTATCGGTAACAATAAAAAGTTTTAAAGATAAACTTTAAAAAAATTTAATCGAAAACTATTTATACTCTACAAATGACTGTGTAAACCACTGCAAAAATTTGTAATTTTAATCGTATGTTTCATATGACGATTTCCATAATTTTGTGTAAAAATTCAGAGGAAATATATAAATATTATTATTATTATTATTATTATTATTATTATTATTATTATTATTATTATTAATAATAATAATATAAACTAAAAAAGTTGTATTATACTAAATATTCTGTTTTTCATTATGCGAGGTATGGTAATAAAATAATTAAACAGCTTTATTATGTCCGTCACATACGAAAGTACTTTATGAATCTGTAATAATTATACAGCATTGTAGGATGTAACATTTTTTAATACCTAAAACAAAAGAGAACAAATGCAGCTTATCTAAAAAATGTAAACCAACAAAAAATTAATTCGTTCTGTTTTGTTCTTTCCGTTTCGGAGATAATCTTTTAAAACTACAAAAACATAAACGCGGCCCAAAAATGAAATTATGTGTTTTTATTTCACGCTAGACTCTTGAATGTAATACCTGGTTTAAAACTATACAAATATTGAGATAATATTTCATTCCTTTCAGAAATGATTAATGCAGAAATAGTGTTTATCCGAAGTAAAGTTTTATTCTTTTTATCCTATAAATTTCTATTTACTCGTATATCACCGCAAGCTTTAAATAATTCACTTCCAGAGTTTGCAAAAAGATCAGAATATTAACAGCAAATAATAAATATCAGAAGCACATTACCAAGTTTTCTATCCATACTTATATGACAACTCGCTCGTAAATACAGTGCAATAAATGATACATTTTAGTTTTAGAAATTAATAAATTTAAGAGCACTACTATGGGTGTGTCATTCAATAAGTAAAACAAAAAAAATACAATAGTTAGAAACATTAGCACGAATTTTCTAAAATAAAAAAATCCCAAGAGTATAACAAATGAGAAATAGAATGTATAAAATAACTCATAACTTCAACTTAAATTCTTACCGCGGCGATTGGCAGTAAATCGCTAAACGCTGCGACAATACCGCCGCATTTTGCGGTAAAACGCAGCATAGCGAAACGAACAAACCTATAGTTTATATAATGAAGTATTATTTATAAATATTGAAATAACTTTTATAGTACTAATATAATGACTACCGAAACGATATTTAGGTTAAGTTATGTAATTAAGAAGTTGTATGTTTTACTTAAATAAACAGAACTTAACTCCCAAATATTGTGTTATTATTAATATTTTTACTTCCGCTACCCTTGGTAAGGGAGGTATAGGGATCATGCTAAAAATCACATATCGAGATTTTAGTAAATGAGCACGTTTGAAGGTCCCTACAATCCAATTTTAACATTTTCACGATTATGTCTACACACAATGTGTGGTGTGTATGTATGTGTGGATCCTCAACTCTAACTCAAATACTATCATTCAGAAAATTGTGAAACCTTGTACTTCGCTCTTTTTCTATTTTGGAAAGAGTCCATTAGATTTTTGAGTAAATCAGATAGCCGGAAATGGCACTTTACTTGAAGCTCAAAATAGTTTTTCTTCGAAAAATACCTTTAAATGTTATTTTTTCGAGATTAATGTTATCATAAAAATAAAAGGTTATTAAATTTTCTACAGATTTGCATTAATACATTTTCTACATATTTTATAGATAAATTTATAAAATTATCTATAATTTACATCCTGGATCCTACGCTTTAAACAAACAAAACTTCTTGATTACACAGTTATTCAAATGTATGTAACTGACAGATAAATGTCACTGTCAACGAACTAATCATTTCAAATTAATAATAGTAACGTTTCAAAACGAAAAAAGTAAATAGAACAACACGAAAGGAAATCAATACAGTTTCCAGCATAAGTAAATATGTAGGTATGTATTTAGAATAATAAAAATTAACGATTCGCAAAAAGTTGAAGCTAATCCGCATTTTTGGATAAGTGAATTCTATTCTATCCTGGTATTTAAAATTTAATCCTCATTTTATTATCAAAAATGGTATTTACTTGGATTAGATTAGACTATAAATAAACTGCCAAAATTAGAGAAAAATTCGCTAATTCAAAAATAAGAATTAGCTTAATCTTTTTTGATTCGGGCTGTAAATGGCGGGAGGTATTGTGTTGGCCACACCAGATTTTTAAACATAAGTTCATGGTATTTATACCATGTTGTTATTTATCATTTTATTATAATAATATTTAAAATAATTATTATAATACATTGATCAAGAAATATGGTTTTCAATAAATGGATGTTTAACATAAACTTTATCAAATTTTAAAAATAATATTATGGGTGGCCTAGTTTACAAAAATAAGTGTACTTCCAAACACGAATATTTAGTAAATATTGTACGTATTAAATAATTAATCATGTGATAATATTCAATAAAAAAAATATTAGTTACATTTATTTGCAAACTTCATAATTACATCCCCTAAACTTGTATCTATTTCGATATTCCTAATGAAAAGGCTCTAACAATAAATAGATAAATTTCATTTTATTAAATAACAACAATATTGTTTTTAAATGAAGAAAAATCTATTAAATTATTAGGGAATACTTGATTTTACGCATCAAATTCCTATATCAATATTATTATAGTCCACATACTATCTAATTTATAAATGAACTTGCTCTTGTGTGAAAGTTTTCGTGCTTATATTATACAGGGATCTCTAGTAAAATATTGTACCTATTGCCCTTGAACTTTGGACTCAAGGTGAAGATATACATCCAAGTAGAGATAATATTTAAACTGAGCTGATTATTATACGGTGTACGAATCTGTTAATTAGGTTAGTGTAATAATATAACTGTGCTGCGGTCCCTGCGGCAACTGAGGCAGCTACAGCCTCTACAAACACAGGGGTTAAGTTTGCGCGCCATTTTTTGGTCTTGGTGTAATTTGTGCTTGCTGCTCGCGCATGCGTAGTGTCAAATATTTGCCGTTTGAACGGTATTGGGATAGTTCTGTCGGAGTAATTTGTATCTGCCATTCGGGAAACTTCAACTAGAATTGCAATTTCTGACGGGCGATGTTATATGGGTTGGTTAATGAATTATACTGCTTGTTTTACATATTTTCAAAATGTGGAAATGAGATATGAATGTTTTCAACGTTGTGCAGTTTTTGCAATTTGTTTTTGCAAGAAATTTCTTTGTAAAGAGTATGTTTTAAGTTTTTAACACAATTGCAACCTTTTTATTTCTTTCAGAACACCTCTCCAATTAAAAATAAAATATAAGATTAAGGCCGACTTTTACAATTGGTGGATAAACTATGGTATAGCTATCAGAGGTATAACTTTATTCTACTAACCTTCGATAAACAAGTCTGTCTTTTAAAATGTATTTTTATCTATCAGATAGTTATACCAGGAATTTTGATAGATCACTGTACGTTGGTTTTGACACAATAAAGTTTTCTTCTTGTTAGACTATTTTTCTTCAATATTGTTATTATTTCTGGCTTTTAATTTGGATTTTTCACGATGTTAGATGATATAAATGTTATTTTATTTTCTGACAGTAATTATGATATACTCTAATGACATCTGTCGTACGTATGAATCGTCTGTGTTTACATGGTAACCATCAGTGATGGATTTAGTACTTGAGAATCCCAAAGCGCAATTCAATTTTGAGGTCCTCCAACTTTTTTTGAAAATTTACAAGCGAAGAAGTCATAATTTTCATACGTAATATAACAAGTGATATGATTATCATCGATGATATTCTCAAGTGAAATGTGCTGCTTCGGTTTCACGAGTAATATCTTCGATTATTAATCGTATCACGAGCTTATATTTAATGAGAGAATATAATGAATTTTTGTGGCACATTGTGTGTGCTGCTAACATAACTTTTAATAGATTGTTTTACAGTATGGTTAATCTGACAATTGCCTTATTATTTTCATCGTTCTTGATATTATCCCAACGATTATCGCACATTTTTATGCTCAAAATTAACTGTGAATGTCAAATGAAGAAAATAAATCCCTTAGTAACGCATATAAATAAGGTGATAATTTCATTGTTTTTTATCATCGCTGTGATAGACATGTAACTAAGGAAATTCTGAATGTTGATTGGCGGAAAACATGTCACGTGACTCATGAATTATATTCTCACAAATACAGCGTTTAGAATAGACTCTTAAAGTGATGACGTCAAAATCAAGCGGGAATTACAAAAGTTGAAAGTAGACTTCCTGTTTCTTAACTGCATTTTGAAAGAGTTGTGAACGAAGCGTACTAGCGCCAAATTTAAAGTAAGTAGTAAGGATATTTTATCTTTATCTCGTCAGTAGAGAGTAAACTCGCACATGGTTTGAAATATGATTGCTAGGCCGCCACAATACACATGGCATAGATAGCGTTATTTAATTTAGTGAATACTATTAAATTATTATTAATATAATAATAAATACAATAATAATAATAATAAAATGGACAATTTTTACCTTCCGTCACCTTTAGGTAAGGAAGGTATTGTCTTTGGTCAAAAAATTCGGTGGTGAGTTTTTGATGAATAAGCACGTTTTAGGGTCCCTAGAACACGATTTTACTATTTTTACGATGATGTCTGTATGTGTGTGTGTGTGTGTGTGTGTGTGTGTGTGTATGTGTCTGTGTGTGTGTGTGTGTGTGTAACAAAATTTTCGTCTACGATAACTTCCATACTACAATTCAAAAAATTATAATTCTTTCGTATTCCTCTTCGTTACATCCATGTGAAGAGCTGATTAGATTTTGGTTAGAATTGGTCAACCGGAAGTACCGTCATTTGAAGATTTTAACAGTTTTTCTTGAAAAAACGATGTTAAATATCATTTTTTCACATTTGATGTTATTATAAATATTAAAGAATATTTTATTCTCTATGCGATTTGAATGCATTTTATATTTCATATTAAATGGATATAGAGTTAAATAATTATAAAGAAAATAAATATCATATATTAGCTAGCTATGCCATAACTCTGGAAACATCTGATGTATTAAGAAAATTCTGAATGAAAGGTGTCAGTGTCAAGTGCAGTTGACAGTATGTATGTGTTATAATTTTATTGGAAATATACGATCATTTGCTTTCTGTATGGAATTTGTATAAAATACAGACAACTGCCTTAAGGTAATGTACAAGAAATAGAATCTTTTGCAAGGAACTTTCTGTATGACATTTATACAAAATACATAGAACTGACGGAAGGTAATGTGCTGGCCACATCAGATTTTTTTATTTTGAGACCATAAGAACCAGGGATAAAGTTATCCGATTAACCGATTTCCAGGTTTATCCGATGTTTGTAAAATACAATTTCCTATTTTATTCTTGGTATAGCGTCATACGAGGTTTATCTAATGAAACATTATAAAATATAGTCCAAATTTTTGACGTATCATCTACTACTTGGGCGGCTATGCATTGTATTTTCATGCGATCATGACAATTCGAATTAAAGGGGTACGGCTGTTTACTATTTGTAATTTAATATGAAATAATAGATACATAATGCAGATTATTATTTAGACTCATTATAGAAAAAAATCTGTTCTATTTAATAGAAAAGGTACGAGTAGCTACCTATTTGGAATGCAGCCTAAAGCTAAACAAAACTAAATCTTTGGAATCTTCAATAAATTTTGCCTACAATTGTTAACGAGCTAAGTTAACAAATTTGCGAAGATCATATTTTCTTATTTTGCAGCTACAGAATTTTTGACGCTTCGTTTTTACAATTAACGCCATTCGAGCAAAACGAACACAAACCTAGTATTCTTCACGTAAGAATGGTATTGCGCAATAATAATTTGTTTAGGTAGTTCAATGCCGTCCAAGTCTTTGACTTTTTAGAAATTACACGTCGCATATGAATTTTGAATATAAATAAATGAAAACGAAATAAAAATTGCTATCTATTTTGTATTTTTATATCTATAATAATGTAATTAAAGTTTTTAGCGCAAAATGATCGCCATGTTGTGACATCAGCGACATTACAGTCGTCCAGTTACCCTGTAAAAATTGATTGATTGACTTTACACATACTCTAACATACACATATTTAATATATCCGAGTAATTTTTTATTAAGATCAAAAAAAAAATTACTTATTAAATAAATTTATATTATAATTTATGTTTTAATTATTGTAATCTCAATACTCATTGTTGTAATCATTTAGAAAATAAGAATGTAAATGTTGGGTTACTTTTTATTATGAACTTTGCTTTGATTATTGTTGTATTTAATTATAAATAGAAAATAGTTTAAATACTATTTTAATTATAATAATGGCAATTGGTTAGTATAATAAGCTTCAATATTATATTAAAGAAAGTCGTAACGTCACGAGAAAAAATTATTAATTTTACTTACCTGATTCTTATTTATGTATAATAATATGTGCTATGGAAGTTTTTCATAAATTATCATTTAACACTACTCATGTAAGTATATCAAACAAATATATATATATATATATATATATATATATATATATATATATATATATATATATATATATATATATATATATATATATATATATATATCTGGTTTATTTATTACCATTAGCTCTAAAGATTTTTGATCACAGTTTGTAATGGGTACGTATTTTTATTCTTGCAATGCAACATTTATTGTATATGTATACTATATTGCCATTATTAATGGTAACGTATGTCGGTTCTCTCTACTTATGACGGAGTGACGCTAACGTCACAACTTTCGCGCCAAAACTTTAATAATTATTTTAGGCGTTATTAAGTACAATTCCAAGAAAACAAAAAATACGGAATTTCTATTTTTAAATTCTTCGTAACATATAAAAAATTCAAAATAAATTGGACAAGCCCATTTGCTCTATAATCTGCACTGACACGAGATAAAAATGCTAAAATACACTCCAATGTAGGTAAGTATACGAACTATGTTGACAGTTCCAAATTATTTTTTGAACAGAGTTGCGGCATACGTCGCCTTATGAACTGATTCTGTAACCTGTGTGGCAAAATAAAACTACTTCAGTTAAGTATGTCTTCAATAATCATTGTTTTCTATTTTTTAAGAATACTATTCTATTAAATTGATATACATATATTATCCAATCCATACATTATAAAATAGTTATTTAAAAAACAAAATACAAAGTATTCTAATAAGAAATCGTCAATTTGGTATCAACATAATTTACTAGTTTATTGGTATTACTTGTATGTTAGTATGATTGTAGGGATGATGAGAAATAATTGGAGATACAGTCGTGGTAAACAGTGTTTATTACCTCTGATATTGTTGGACGACATTTTCATCCTTACATTTTTAATTTTTTAATGTAACAATCTTATTTTCCAACTGTATTTTAACTATCCCTGATGATTCATTTGGAATCGAAACGTAGGAAAGTTAATTAAATCACTATTTAATAAACACTGTTTACCACGACTGCATCTTCAATTATTTCTTATGATCCCTACAATAATTTATTAGGCCTGGGCCTGATGCCTAAATAGGACTGCGAGGATGTATCTTCGCCAGAAATTCCTCATTCACACGAGTGGAAAACTGTTCGCAAATCCCTAGCAGAGAAATAGCCTAAATAAATTATACTTTTTCAGAAAATAGCGCAGTTTAGAGCTGCTAAAATAATATTTTCGAAAATTTGTATTGAATTAGGTCAATAATTTTTAAAAATACAAGTTGTAATGATAAATTGTAATATTATTTTATAATTACTAACAGAAAAAAGTAATAAAGATAATTTTTCTGTGTTAGCAGGTTTTTCAATGTATTGATAACAAAAATAATGGAATTTAAACAGAATTTTTTTGATATTATTTTCAATAAAGGCCGGAAGCCACGGCATCATTAATTTATCAGTATCCAAACAAAATATTGAAATGCTTCTATTTGTGCAAATGAAAATTCCTTGTGTGCGGGTTTCAAAAAAGAACAAAGATCCAGTTTAATTCATTTCGCGTGTATCCTCTGAAAACATGATCCTGGAAGGACATACTTCACTACTGGCTGCTGGCCAGCGATACTACATGACAATGTAAAATATTAAAAAAGGATAATGTGATGACGGCCGGGAAAAGATGGAGGACAATACACTTCTTCCAACAAAATCAATTTAATTAATGATCTGTATCACATATTTCTTTTATTTTCTTGCGGATTATAAAACTTTTTAGAAAATATATACTTTGTTAAAAATTCACTCAGAAACTGTGTGGCCAATTTGGTTATGGAGCGCAGGCTTGTTTTAGTCGCTATGTGTGTTCAAGGGATACTGTTTGTATAGATTTATATGCGGATCTCGATAGGCTTACCTAGTTTATGAGTAAAGTCTGGTAGAGCAGTTCGAAAAAAAACATATACAATGAGTGAAGCTAAAACTTCAGCATATAGCTGAGAATATAATTTATAAGTCACGTGACAAGTTTTCCGCCAATCAACATTCAGAATCTCCCTAGTTACATGTCTATTACAGCGATGATAAAAAACAAAGAAATTATGACCTTATTTATATTCGTTATTAAGGGATTTGTTTTCTTTATTTAACATTGATAGTTAATTTTGAGTATAAAAATGTGCGATAATCGTTGGGTTGATATCAACAACGATGAAAATAATAAGGCAATTGTCAAATGTGTCACAAAAATTCATTATATTCTATCATTAAATATAAGCAAGTGATATGATTAATAATCGAAGATATTGCTCGTGAAACCGATTTCACTCTAGAATATCATCGATGATAATCATATTACATATGGTAATATAAGTGTCATTGAATATAAGTGTCATTGATTATGATTTTGAATCGGATGATGCAATTACCAACAAAAACATTCTACAAGTGAGCTTGACGATAGTGATACAAAAACTCAAATTTCATACATTTACGACAGTTTTTAATAAAATTTAAGCATCTTTTTTTCATGAGTTTTTATACATGAATGCAATTTTTTAAAAATGTTTGCCAACCGTGATCTGAGATATTTGAAAACAAAATAGAGTGAGAATGTCATTCATGAGTCACGTGACATGTTTTCCGCCAATCAACATTCAGAATCTCCCTAGATACATATCTATCACAACGATGATAAAAAAAGAAATTATAACCTTATTTATATTCGTTACTAAAGGATTTGTTTTCTTCATTTGACATTGGCAGTTAATTTTGAGTACAAAAATGTGCGATAATCGCTGGGTTGATATCAACAACGATGAAAATAATAAGGCAATTGTCAAATTAACCATGTTATAATACAATACATTAAAAGTTAGGTTAGTAGCACACACAATGTGTCACACAAATTCATTATATTCTCTCATTAAATGTAAGCTCGTGATATGATTAATAATCGAAGATATTGCTCGTGAAACCGAAGCAGCACATTTCACTCATCCTTCGGACTCTGCAACTCGGTTTCACTCGTAAATATCATCGATGATAATCATATCACTTGTTATATTACGTATGAAAATACATTGGCAATATGGGTATAGTGTTTCACAAGGAAGGTTATTTCGTAGTACCTCGAATAATAAACGACAGATTTCTACAAAAAACTACCTAACGACAGTTTTATACATGAGTGTAAAAAAAGTCCAGTTATTAGCTACTTTTATAGTTATTCTCTTCGAAAGACGGAAAATATCTGATTTTCGATGGAATTTTTGCATTTATCAAAACATATATTTTTCTTAAATACCCTTGTTACCTTCCGTCACCTTTAGGTAAGGAAGGTATTGTCTTTGGTCAAAAAATTCGGTGGTGAGTTTTTGATGAATAAGCACGTTTTAGGGTCCCTACAATACGATTTTACTATTTTTACGATGATGTGTGTGTGTGTGTGTGTGTGTGTGTGTGTGTGTGTGTGTGTGTGTGTGTGTGTGTGTGTGTGTGTGTGTGTGTGTGTGTGTGTGTGTGTGTGTGTGTGTGTGTGTGTGTGTGTGTGTGTGTGTGTGTGTGTGTGTGTGTGTGTGTGTGTGTGTGTGTGTGTGTGTGTGTGTGTGTGTGTGTGTGTGTGTGTGTGTGTGTGTGTGTGTGTGTGTGTGTGTGTGTGTGTGTGTGTGTGTGTGTGTGTGTGTGTGTGTGTGTGTGTGTGTGTGTGTGTGTGTGTGTGTGTGTGTGTGTGTGTGTGTGTGTGTGTGTGTGTGTGTGTGTGTGTGTGTGTGTGTGTGTGTGTGTGTGTGTGTGTGTGTGTGTGTGTGTGTGTGTGTGTGTGTGTGTGTGTGTGTGTGTGTGTGTGTGTGTGTGTGTGTGTGTGTGTGTGTGTGTGTGTGTGTGTGTGTGTGTGTGTGTGTGTGTGTGTGTGTGTGTGTGTGTGTGTGTGTGTGTGTGTGTGTGTGTGTGTGTGTGTGTGTGTGTGTGTGTGTGTGTGTGTGTGTGTGTGTGTGTGTGTGTGTGTGTGTGTGTGTGTGTGTGTGTGTGTGTGTGTGTGTGTGTGTGTGTGTGTGTGTGTGTGTGTGTGTGTGTGTGTGTGTGTGTGTGTGTGTGTGTGTGTGTGTGTGTGTGTGTGTGTGTGTGTGTGTGTGTGTGTGTGTGTGTGTGTGTGTGTGTGTGTGTGTGTGTGTGTGTGTGTGTGTGTGTGTGTGTGTGTGTGTGTGTGTGTGTGTGTGTGTGTGTGTGTGTGTGTGTGTGTGTGTGTGTGTGTGTGTGTGTGTGTGTGTGTGTGTGTGTGTGTGTGTGTGTGTGTGTGTGTGTGTGTGTGTGTGTGTGTGTGTGTGTGTGTGTGTGTGTGTGTGTGTGTGTGTGTGTGTGTGTGTGTGTGTGTGTGTGTGTGTGTGTGTGTGTGTGTGTGTGTGTGTGTGTGTGTGTGTGTGTGTGTGTGTGTGTGTGTGTGTGTGTGTGTGTGTGTGTGTGTGTGTGTGTGTGTGTGTGTGTGTGTGTGTGTGTGTGTGTGTGTGTGTGTGTGTGTGTGTGTGTGTGTGTGTGTGTGTGTGTGTGTGTGTGTGTGTGTGTGTGTGTGTGTGTGTGTGTGTGTGTGTGTGTGTGTGTGTGTGTGTGTGTGTGTGTGTGTGTGTGTGTGTGTGTGTGTGTGTGTGTGTGTGTGTGTGTGTGTGTGTGTGTGTGTGTGTGTGTGTGTGTGTGTGTGTGTGTGTGTGTGTGTGTGTGTGTGTGTGTGTGTGTGTGTGTGTGTGTGTGTGTGTGTGTGTGTGTGTGTGTGTGTGTGTGTGTGTGTGTGTGTGTGTGTGTGTGTGTGTGTGTGTGTGTGTGTGTGTGTGTGTGTGTGTGTGTGTGTGTGTGTGTGTGTGTGTGTGTGTGTGTGTGTGTGTGTGTGTGTGTGTGTGTGTGTGTGTGTGTGTGTGTGTGCGTGCGTGCGTGCGTGCGTGCGTGCGTGCGTGCGTGCGTGCGTGCGTGCGTGCGTGCGTGCGTGCGTGCGTGCGTGCGTGCGTGCGTGCGTGCGTGCGTGCGTGCGTGCGTGCGTGCGTGCGTGCGTGCGTGCGTGCGTGCGTGTGTGCGTGTGTGCGTGTGTGTGTGTGTGTGTGTGTGGATGTGTGTGTGTAACAAAATTTTCGTCTACGATAACTCTAATACTACAATTCCAAAAATTATAATTCTTTCGTATTCCTCTTCGTTGCATCCATATGAAGAGCTGATTAGATTTTGGTTATAATTGGTCAACCGGAAGTACCCTTATTTGCAGATTTTAACAGTTTTTCTTGAAAAAACGATGTTAAATATCATTTTTTCACATTTAATGTTATTATAAATATGAAAGAACATTGTATTCTCTATACGATTTGACTGCATTTTATACTTCATATTAAATGGATATAGAGTTATATATTTATAAAGAAATTAAATTTCATAAATTAGCCAGCTATGTTAGAAACAGCTACTATATTAAGAAAATTCTGATTGAAAGATGTCAGTGTCAAGTGCAATGACATATTTGTAGTATATTTGTGTCAGGATCTTTTTGCCCGAAATTTTCTGTATAAAATTTGTATAAAATATATACTACTGTCGAAAGAAATTTATAATCTTTTGCAAGGAACTTTCTGTATGGATTTTATAGAAAATACATACGCATTTACGAAAATTCTACCGGTAGATACCGCATCTACCGACTGTGTTCGAAAACACTACCGGATTTATGAAGAATCTAATCTCAAAAAAAGGTAGTGATGCAAAGCGAAGCGTGCCTGGTAAAAGTGGAAATGTGTTCAAAATAGGACTCTGCTCAGTTTGTTAACTACGTCAAATTTCTAACCTGTTTAAAATTTTCAATTTTTTTCGTAGGTTATGGATCTACTCTGTTTACCACTCGCGTTCTTAAAATAACGATTCTGGTAGTTATAACCTGATAAACAGCTATTTACTGGTAACAGTTTACCGGTAGAATTTTTGTAAATACCTCATATAACTGACGGAAGGTAATGTGCTGGCCACATCAGATTTTTTTTTTAATTACGAAAAGACTTTTTTTTTCGTCCCACCCTCTTTCTTACGTAACGACGTCCATGTTCCAGGCTTGTAATGAAAAGTAGGTACGTGTATATGGAATGTTTTTTCGATATGAATTCCAATTAACCAAAAAAATTATGTATATAGTTTTCTTTCTTATATATATATATATATATATATATATATATATATATATATATATATATATATATATATATATATATATATATATATATATATATACCGTTCTAGATGTAAATAATTATACATTATGTTTACGAGGCGCCATCAGAAATAAGTCAGAGGCCCTCCGTTTTATTTTACTTTAAAAAGAAAATTGTGTTTTTTATTCGTTTTTGTTTTATTTATACAAAACATTAATTTAAATTTTGATTAATCATTTGTTTTATTCCGTTATCTTCTATATTGGGATTGAGAAAAGTAAATCATAAATTACCAATTACTAATTATTATAAATTATACTACTTTTTTTGTTAAGAGTAATCGACCAAAATACTATTCTTTACCAGTACTCGATACTCGATAAAAGTACAAGTACTTTTGTCCGGTATTCTCCCCAGCTGTGACACACAGGTGTGTATTTTAAACGTGACTAAATCAATATTTTTTTATAAAGCAATAATAAAATTTTTGCTGCCGTAATCGGTTTCTTTTTGTTTAGAATATGTTAAATTCTGGATTCTTGTATAATAGGATCGTTGAAAACATTTGCTACCGGATTTACATACGATTCCCTGTGAGTTCCGACGCCAAGTCAACGTTTACTAACCAATCAGAAAGCTCCATTCGTATTTGGAGAATACAGACTTCAATCTATCTCTGTATTTGTGAACTGGTGTTGACATTATTTCCAAAATAGGTATTTTCCAGGCATTTAAATATTCCTTTGATATCATTCAGATCCAAATAAATTCCATTTAGTATGGTTCAGACAAAGAACGATTGTCTTTTTAATTGATTTTCAAAAGATATACATAATTATTTATTTCAGTAAACTGACTTCCTCCGATACGCAAACGAAGTAAATGAACCGAAAAATCAGTCTCCAACCGAAAAAAAAACAAATAGATTAATTATTAATTGAAAAAGCTTCATTTCAGTTTACAAATTGTACCCTGTAAACAAGGAGGCTAATTAAGAAGCTTTCTTTTATTTCCGTATAAAAAACAAAACAAACAGACAAATGCAGGTTCAGCATTCTATAGATACCTCTGACCTTCGCACAACTTCTTTATACGAAATAAAACGTAAACAAAACTACTACATAATACAGAATTCATAATCGAATTATGCTACAAAGCAATTAAAACATTGCTAGAAATTTCTTCGTAACACAATTTCTAGCAGACTTATTAGATTTTATTCAGTAATTGCTGTCCTTTTTATAAAAAATATATGACGTACATTACAACCTATTGAAAGTAAAGCGTGACAGAAGTTTCCGACATTTGTTAATCATATTTAAATATATCGTCAATGATGATGCTATGACATAAATCCTTTATAACAAAAATAAGAGACAAAAAACTAGAATTTGAAGTCTACGGTTTACTGCCGCATCCATACAAAGTGTATGGCCGCGGTAGTAAACCGTAGACGCAAAGTAGCGAAACGAATAAACCCAGTGCCGTAACTAGGGCGTGGCAAAGGTGGCGCACGCCACGGGCGCAGAATTCTTAGGGGCGCAAAATTTTAATCATTTATATGGTTTTAGATCAAATATTTATAAAATCTATTTTGTAAATTTAGAGAATAATTATCCACAGATAAGCCAGTCGGCAAGGTGGAATGGTGAAAATAATTGGTAACAAGCTGGCTTAAATTTTATTCTTTTTATTGGTACCTACAAAAAGACATACTAATTTTGCACCCTCTAGCGACCCCGGAATTTGCCGCCATCTTGGGTCAAAGGTACAAAAAATGAGTTTTGGCCATTTTCTTGAAAACAGTGGTCCAAATTTTACAAGAATACAAATTTAAAGCTCGAAATTTCCTGTACATAAAAGGGTTCTTACAATTTTTACCTAGGCTGAACTGTCAAAGAGTCATGTTAAAAAATAGTTAACCAAAATAACAATTTATGATAGAAATTCAAATTACTCAAAAAATAAACAATATTAGGTATTTAATACTTGTTCCATTTAAGCCATTCAGTATTATAGAGAATTGGGCATAGTTTTGAACTCTCTGATTGGTTGAAATTGGAGACAAGAAACAAGTTTACCCAATGTAATTTCGGCTACTTAAAATGGCGTTGATGCGAGCGCCATCTGCTGAATGGCTTAAATGGAACAGAGTATAGAGGATTTTGCTGATGAGCGATTCCTAACAATTTAAACTTATATGAAATTCCTCTAAAATCGGTTTAGATCATTTCATCTGAAATTTCGACACGTATTAAATACGTAATATTGTTTATCTTTAATCGTTCAAAATTTTAGATGAAAATATGAGAATTAAGCCGATTTACAGGTGTTTTAAATTTTAGAAAATGTTCATGTAATTTTCAGTTGTTAGTAACTCACGAACAGCTCATCAGAAGTTTTTGTTTTTATTTTCTTCATAGGGGCGCAAATAAATATTTTGCCACAGCCTAGTTACGGCTTTGAATAAACCTATTAAAAGCTTAATGATCATGTAGTTTTGTGTAAAAAAAAGAGACTGCAGCACAAAATGTTAATTTATTATAAATAATAAATTGTTAAAATTTTGCATGATGGATTTTTTATTTCCAAACTTTGAAACTATGTGTAGACTTTGGATAATAAATTGTGAAACAAAAATAATAGCTTCAAATCCCAGTGAAGCCCATGAATTATTCACAAATCCTTTCTTCATTATTTATATTTTAAAATAGTTCACGTTAAAAAGAATACAGATATTCATTGTTGTAAAACAGTCTTTTTCTACAGTCTATATAGAAAGTAGCCATTTGCGCTCTCTTTTGTCAACGCAAAATGTCATTTTGCCGCTCATGCGCGACTAAGTAGAAAAATGCTCGCTGTCCAAATTCCTACTACTTAACAGAAACGTTTAGTCAGGAATTAATGGTATACTGTAGTTACACATTTACCACCTTCACAAGTAAATCTGACATAACTGCTTTGTCGGTATATTCAGATTACATAACCAAACAAAATGCCGCACTGCTATGAAAATCAAATAGGGTATCCATTTACAAAAACGAAAGTATAAAATGCTTAGAATAGATTGAAGCGATGGCTCAAGAAAAATGGAAAATTACGATAAATTAAAATTAAATATAAAATAAATTGTGTGAACAGTTGGGCTGCCACCTGCAAAAGATTGACTTGAACGCTCCCAATGGACATCCATTTTTTCACTGCACTAGTTTAATGTACTTGAAACAAATAAATTATACAAAAAAAACTTATAATATTCATTACAAAATTGGAATTAATTTTTTTTAAAAACGAAAACCAATATAATATCTTGAAGTCATATGTGAATACGTTCCTATCTTCAGTGCAAAACTATTGACTAGTATTGTAAGTACAAAGTGTACATTTTTTAATTTTTATTATGGTAGAGAACCCCATTGTGGCGACTGTAGAAAAAATCTTATGTGTGTTTCGAGCGTAAATGGACATTGTCGATTTCGAGAGAATGCCGCTCTCCTCTCAATCAACAATGTCCCATTTTGCGCTCTTAATACACAAATAGTTATTAATAAATATAAAAAAGTTTGACGTATCAGAAAGAATTCCAAATTATAAAACATAATCTATTCAAAATAATACTACTTAATAATTTGTAACTTTGTTCATGCAGATAGTGCTCCATTTTCAATAATGATTTCTCACAGCATTTCTATAATATGTAAAACGTTAGTATTTGTTTGTAATTTTGTTTCAGTTTTCTGGCTAACACTACCTATATAAAAAAGTTTTTAAAAATTTAAATCTATTTGTTTGGTTTCAAAACATGCAAAATAAAATGTGAATAGTTAAATGGACACAGAATTTAAAGATCTACAATTTTTTGAAGCATTTTTGTCTAAAATCAATAGGCCAGTTGTGCACAAGAACAACTATTTTCCTGTCAATCCTTAACAGACGTTGTGGAGTCCGTGGGACTCCCCGTCTTATTTGATTACATTTATTTCTTGTATTAGTATTATTTCACCATCTGCGCAGCATCTTTCACTACCTTCCTAGAGTGGGGTTATGTGCAACATATAGAGCCCGTGCATGTGACGTCACGGATATTTAAAAATGGCAGCCTGGTGGACCAACCGGACCAACAAACCAGACTGACATATAGGAATATGTTTAAAATGCCATAGTTTTGTGCTATGGTTTGATATTCCAAACGAGTGACAGTAGTGACGGATTATCAATTTATAAATTTGCATCGGAAACTGATTTTGAAGATAGAATTATAGATTTAGGAAGCTAAAATGGTTAGATACGGTAAAGAGAAGTGATCTTGCGAAGGTAAAATAAGAATAAATATATAATATTGTAGGTACTCTATTGTAGGTATTTATTAAGTATTTTGTCTGATGCGTAATATATTACCCACAAATAATATTAAATTTAAATACATCATTATAATGTAAATGAACGTAGCCTGCAGCCATCATGTTTTAGTAATTTAATTGCGTATGTTAGAAAATAGGACAATAAAAGTGTTTTTAAACAGATATTAAAAATTTAATAAAATTATATTTAGAGTATTCACATTGTGACAATCACGGTGAGCACACACAATCTCACCACTTTGCAAATGATACAAGGTACTTATAAGATAATACGTTTGCTAGTAACTTTTGGGAAATGTAAACCTGTAATCAGCCAAATATTTTGATAGTTATAATTTTTAGTGCACTAAGGGCCGGTATTTTCACTTGCGAATAAAGATTTAGATAAATTTATCCTTCGGATAAATATTTTTGTCGTCTTTTCACTTGCAAATAAATTTATTCGAAAGAATAACATCTGTTATTCGCGAGATAAATTATTCGGTACTTGGGTAGCGAATAACCGTTTATTCGTAAGTTCATTACATTTCCACATAGTGCAGATTTATTAACAAAATGGATATATTAAATATTATGATGATATTTTCAACTATGAATTAATAAATAACGTGAGAAATCGATCACACACCATCAGACAGCAACATAACCACATAAATGAAATAATTTTTGACAGGTTCCGATTATGAAAACAATTTAGGATCACATATTGGGGATCGCATTTGATCTCAACCAGTAAATAGGTAAATCATTATAAAGATCCTGTCATTTGACGCTGGCAACATATTTTCGAATTTTGGATACTTTTGATTAATACATTGACAAACATTTACTTTGAACTGAAACAAATATACAAAAAGTACAAGAACAATTTTACAATATACATATCCCGCTTACCGCATATGAGTGTTGAATTAGATGGTACACTTGTTAAATTACAGTCTCCCGGGGTTATAAATGCATAATATAGAACACATTGACATTAAAGATGTCAAACAAAATTTTGACAACTACGGATTCAAAAGTAGTTGACACATTTCATCCTTGTCTGCTTAACGTGGCTACGCCAAACTCCATCCTTCTCTACTGACACAAATTCACTCTGCAAGGCTACCAATTCACGAACGTTAAAGGTATTCGACAGATAGCTATTTGTTTGTGTAAAATGTGTGAAAAGACGCAATGAAATTATTCGTTGGATAAATATATAGAATAAATTTATTTAACGAATACTTATTCGAAACTTTATTCGGAAGTGAAAATACCGGGCCTAAATCATATTACTAATATACCTTGTCTTTCACGTCGATAGTCGATGTCTTTCATTCTCAAAGCTGGATAGATTTAACTGATCCACAACGAAACTCATTATATACGCCTCTAAAGTTATATAGGCTTTAAATGCTTGTACTATATATGAACTTCTGCTATTCTCAAAGCACACTACAATATCTGAATATAGGGTTTGGGAAAATTTTCCGGGCCTAAACATTGTATTCATGTCAATACGGTATGGATCTAGGTTATGATTATCAATAAAAGATACGTATTTTTAACATTTTCCGGGAGAAAATAACAATGTTCAAGTTAGTTGAGCCATAGTAATACACAAACCCCACAAATGTTATGAACAACAACTGAAAATCGCACAAAAAACATATAAATGGCTAAACATCCACCAAACTCAATGTAAACAAAGGTATAGCCTGTTCGAAGATATTTCGTTATGGCCCTCTCAGCGGGTCTATTGTTTGGGATTTAAGCTTGATTTATAGGGGTGAAAGGACAGGTATGTATTCAATATTTCCCAATTTAATTTTATTTTTAAAAATGAAACAGAATTATGTACAAATATTATTAATGATAATGAAGCAAAAAAAAAAATGTTACATAAAAGTATCATTGTATAACAATTCGTCATTTAATTAAATAATGCAATTAAACTATAGTGCCATACATAACAATAAATACATAATATTACACTGGTATACATATGTAATTATTCGACAATATCATTGTCACTATCATAATCCATTTCACTATCGTCACTTGAGTCTTGAATATTTATTATAAAGTTTTTGCTAATATTATTAATATCAATATATTGATTTTCTATATCAATCACATGACGCACACTGTTAGCCCAAATTTCTGGTGTTATATTGTTCATTTCACTTATTATTAGTTCGATAACATCGTCAGTTACAGTCGGTGGTGTATTGTTGTCATTTCTGATGTTTTTATTAGAGCCGAATTTCCACCTTCACAATCTTTTTCTTTTAAATAGTTATACACATTTGAAACTATTTGTTTCGCTTCTTGCGGCAAAAACGTCCGTTTAATTTTATCACAATTTTCAACTGGTAAAACATCACTATTGTCTTCTTCAAATGGTCGCCACGTATTAAATACGTATATTGTTGACCTCAGTACAAAAGTTAGTATTACTACTGATTTTAAATTTTTGAAAAATCATTTATATACCTACTCACTAGGTATGCCTTTGGTATCTTATTTTCCCTAATATGTATTAATACCGGTCAAGGACGATTCTTCTCATCTTATATTTCTAATAATAGTCAAAGACTTAATTTAATTTTGCGAATTCATTATTATTTCACGTAAATCTGAAATACGTAATGCGCACAGAGATTAGAGATTTCCGAATTTAAATATTTTGCAATCCTACCCTGAGCGCCAACAGGTACAATCTCTTGCTGTGTGCGGTTCACCACAGGCTTAGTAAGTTAAAGCCATAACGAAATATCTTCGAACAAGCCATACTTAAAAGGTTTGTTGGTCCACCAGGCTGGCGGGTTGTCTAGATCCAACCACGTGATGCACGCGCGCTATTGCAACTACAGCGGCATTGTTTAGATTCATGTTTATCTCTGCAAATGTACCAGTAAGTAGTCTCTAGAACTTTACGACATAGTTTATGTGAAATTTTAAAAAAATGGCTTTCCAAAAGCAAAATTTTGCGATCCCAATTTTGAGGAAACGGTTACTGTCTGGTTTGACGAAATTGGTAGTAATTTTTCCGACAATGAAAATGACACGTGACAGAAGAGACTGTTATTGTCACCGAGCATGATACGGAAAGTGAATAAAATGTCAAAACTTTTGTAGGTATGTCAGCTTTTTCACTTATGATTTTTTGCACCAATCTGTATGTAAGCGCAAAAATGAATAATAAATAAGCAATTAATTCTTCTTTTACAATGTAGATACTTTTAGATGCAGTCCTAAAGTCATTAGAAACTTCATCCATTCCTAAACGTCGCATAAAATTTAATGAGACTTGCAAAATTAAGCAGTGTCCAATCCATTAATATAATATAAAGTTCAGAGATTAAAGTACACATACATGTGGATAGTGGTGGCTTAATAATTACTTAGTGACATATTACGGATCCAAATTCTATTAACAAATAATTTGTTTTGTATCACAGTAGTTTAAAATTCAGTATAAGCTGTTAAGTCTATTACAAAATTTCCAACCCTCTTGCGTGAAATTATAATAAAATATTTTTACGAAAACTAGTGGTCTCCCTGTCCTATGCATAATTAATAAAGGAAACTTTATTGCCTTAAATCTCTCATCAAACGAATATTAATCAAAACATAATACTGTGTCTGAATAGTTTTAAATCCACTTTAAGCTAGTTGTCCATTCTGTAGGTTGACAACCTCTACACATGAAGTAAATTATTACCTACTACCTATATTACCTACACCCTACACCTACACTATAAATCGTAAAGTAGTTACGCGAACACATATTGTTAAAACAATGAAAATACAGGCTGTCTCACAACTCGCGCCCCAGACGAAACTGACACTTGCCGACGACAATAGGTTGCCAACAAATAGAAGAAAATAATTTGCGGCTGCTTGCATAACGGAGTTACAATACTTTTTAATCCACCAATCCCGGAAGGATATCTTGAGGTGTGATGATATTATTACAAAATAAAACTGGTTGCTAGGTTTTAAAAATACTACTATTGAGTTACAAAATTTGTTTGACTTACTGTAATTTTGACACTTTAGAGTTGACTTTTCACTGTTAACAAATTTAGGTTAGCGAAGGTGTCATCCGAGATCATTATTTATATCGTACAGTGCAACGTGCTGTAGCAGCTGCGTAAAATTTGTTAAACGAAAATATTATTGTCATTTGATCTGGCATAACTTGACCGGTCTCATGCGTTCTTGCGATGGCTCTCAATATCACTTTATGAACCACAAGATTTCTATCCGGAAAACGTGCCGAATAGACTCGTGCTGCCTCTCTGGCATTACGTCCACATTCTCCGAAAATTATAATCATTTCTAAGTAATCAGCGGCTGAATACATGGTAAGAATTTGCCTTTTTTTATTCATCTTGTCAAATTTAATTTGACACTGACATATTTCGAAAACTACAGTCGCCCATACATTTTAAAGAAGATTTGATTTGTATAAAACCCTAGTAACTTAAAATTACGGGAAACACACGTTAAAGGTGTAGGTCTCTGATTGGTCAATTTTAAGACGTCTTTTCTCGAATATCTTTTAAGCTAGATTTTTTTTCTTCGAAATTACACATCCCAGTGCAGTCTCGTGTTTCCTCTTTCGCTCCGGGGCGTGAGTTGTGAGACAGCATGTATACCCATAAAATATTGAGGTATTAAAGGATATTTTGGCTGGGAACTAAAAGAGATATTAATTTGCGGTTTAAAAATTTAGAATTAGCGCGTTGAGATCTATCTAAATCTTTAAAAAGTAGATTTTTGAAAATTTTGAGCTATTTACCCAAAGGTGGGTGTGTTTTGAGAGGCATAACTCAAAAATAAGTAGAGATACAGACTTGTGGGTATCAGAAATTTATTTAATCGAACGAGGGTTTTGACTACTATAAATGCCAGTGTTAACGTGGCAAACAAAAAAAAAATTAATAAATAAATTGGATGGAATCGAAAGAGTTTAAAATATAATACATTTCATCATTCTTTCGTTTCACTTCCTGAAATTTCCAACCAATCTTCTTATATGGTACAAGCTTTATTTATTTCTTACAATTTCTTAACAACCCGTCTTAACATACAGGGTGTTAGGAAATAAGTGTAACACATTTTTAGGACTTTGAGAAGAAGTCGAAATAAGTTTTTACAATATTTGTCAAAAAATGAACTGTTTTGAAGAAAGAGGTCATTTTGTATTAGAAGCGAAGAAAAACTGACAAAGATAGTGATGGAACAAAATTTTGTCTGTCAGTAAAGAGACTATAAAAATACAACAAAAATTAATATGGCACATTTTTCTTAATTTCAATAGATAGAAGTTATTTGAAAATGGTGACTTATACAATTCAAACTTTTAGGACGCTCTCTAGTGAGTAAAAACGTATTTAATAAGTAGTTATGTAGTGAGCAAGATTTAGCTTTACAGTTCGACATTTATCAATCATGTGATCCATCACGTGATCACAACAACTGTTCTTTGACAGGAAACGTAAACATGTCAGACTGAACTCATTTTTATGATCTACTCGGTGCATACCTTTCAATTAATTCATGTTTATTTCCACTTTACTTCAAACCCCGGCATTCTAACCATCTTTTCAACTGTAAGACAAAATGGTTTTCAATGTTTTTATACAAAATTCATGCACCCGGTACGTACATCATCTTTAGTACAAGAGATAACAGGCACTACACAAAATAACATAACCAAACTTTGCTGACTAAATAACAAAAATTGTAGGATCAACGAGGCGAAGTGCTGGAGGGGAGAGCATTTGATCGACACGGCCATGGTATATCACCTCGGTCTTTCTAAAATATTTGTTGTCCTTTTCCAAATTGTGTGGAGGGAGATCTGCCGCCGATCCGCCGTGGGTGACGTCAAAATTATATGTACTCATTAAAATTGGTCAAGGTCCCCACCACATTTTACTTAGTACAATCATTTGATTTTTTTGAAAAACAAAAAACATCTAAGGTGATTTCTCAAAGGTAAATAAAAAGTCCCATTATAGTTTTTGAGATTGCAGAGGTAAATCCCGTAAAAACTCATTTTTCACTGCCTTATTCGGAAACTTTTGAAGATCGGACACATATTGTATAAAACTTTTCGTCGTATTTTGACTTCTCTATGTCCGACAAATGTGTTACACTAGTTTCTTAACACCCTGTATATTACACCCATCTACTCTATTCCAAATTTTCACTACTTTCAAGTCTTTTGCTGTCGCTATTTTTAAATCCGAAACTGTTTTTCAAGTAATAACCCAGAAACAAAACAACAAAAGTAAAGGTAGAATTAATATTTGTTCAATTTTTGATGCTACGCTAGATAGAAACCACTTGCGATTAAAATTTAAGAAATATTGAATGAAATTGCGGAGGACCCCATTTTATCATAACATTGAAGAGTGGCATATAAATCATCAGAAAATATTATGTCGAACTATAAGAAAAAATTAATTAAAAAATGGTTAATGATGTCATTTCTTACCTAAGTCCGCAAGAGTTATGGAAACTCGTATATTATTTTAATATTCATTACAATGTACGCAAACTCCTCCTCTGTTGTTTTATTAACTGTATAATAATAGAAAATTCAGTTTTTACATTCGCTTACTCATAAGCATGAAATACTTAGCTATAAAGTTCTATACTGCCACTTTAATGAAATCATAAGCAATGTATTATACTACAATGTTTATGGAACACATTTTGCATAAAATTTTTATCACTTGCTTGATACGATATGAATATTTATTGTTGCCTGTAGGCTGTTTTTACAGTATTTCGGAGGTATAATATTTATTTGTTTTCGATTACGAACTTACCGTAACCCGATTTACGAGTTTTGTTTATTTGTGTGTGCATCACTCAACGGGATTTCGATGAAATTATATATGGAGACTATGGGGAGGGAGTTATAATAGAAAATAGATTATGGATTACCTACTTCCATCGGCAGGAAATTAGAACTGCGGCATAAACAATAATAAAAGAGGAGAGAGATACAACATTAAATATTAATGTCAGTGGCGTAGCATTGGGGGTGCAGGGGATGCGATGGACACGGGCCCACAAACCAAGGGGCCCATAGGCTAAAAGCTTTTTTTAATTATTGCCTCTTACATATTGACAGCATAAAGTTCTCAAAATGGTATTTGGATCTTACCCTTTCCGAATTTAATTTCTCTGAAGGGCTGGGGCGTGTTTAAATTTCTGTCATATGATAATGATATCGAAGTTGTTCTAGACTGTGAGAATGCAGCCAAGAATCGTCTTACAGCAAAGAGTTAAAAAGCTTTCAGATCGATTGCGTTAAGTGTTTCAGAGCAAGAACTATATATAGCAAAAATATTATTCACTATCGAAAAGAAACATTGGGAGTGACGGTATTGAAAACAATGAAAGTGCTTGTATGTATGTAAATAAGGAAGACATAAATAATATGCATGAATCTGAAGAAAAATGAATATATTCTTTCGTGTACTTTTATTACAAAGGAAAAACTTTTTTTACAAATGAACTCACAACACTTTAAGAAATTTTACGTACTACTGATTTGGTAAATGGTAAAATATATTAGTGTATATGTTACGCCCAAACATCGAAAACGCTCAAATACCTTTAAATGTTATTTTTTCGGGATTAGTGTTATTATAAAAATTAAAGATTATTAAATTTTCTATAGATTTGCATTAATACTTTTTCTATATATTTTATGGATAAATTTATAAAATTATCTATAATGTGAATCCCAGAGCCTACGCTTTAAATAAATAAAATGCAGTTATTCAAATGTATGTAACTGACAGATAAATATGCCACTATCAAAGAACTAATCATTTAAAAATAATAATAGTAACGTTTTAAAAAGAAAAAGTAAATAGAACAATAGAAAAGGAATTCAATACAGTTTCCAGTATAAGTAAATATATATATATATATATATATATATATATATATATATATATATATATATATATATATATATATATATATATATATATGTAGGTTTGTATTTAGAATAATAAAAATTAACGATTCACAAAAATGTTTAAGATAATCCTCATTTTTGAATTAGTGAATTCTATTTTATCCCGGTATTTAAAATTTAATCTTCATTTTATTATATCTCCGGTGGCTCAACGTTCAGAGTCAAAGTCATGAGTGCGCTCGGAGCTCTGGGTTCGAATCCCACTAAGGCATGGATGTGTGTGAATGTGAACCTACTTTGTAATTGGGATTTAATCCTATTGAGGGGTTTAAAAAAATGTAGTTACATGGATTAGATTAGACTGTATTTTAAGAAATAAACGGTAAAAATTTGAGTAAAATTCGCTAATCTAAAAATAAGGATGAGCTTAATCTTTTATGTTACTCGGGCTGTAAATGGCGGGAGGTATTGTGTTGGCCACACCAGATATTTCATTCATTATTCAAATATTTGTGTTTTATTCAGTCTTTCCCGAAAGCTATTCACTTAATATAATATTTCACTATAACTGGAATTGCTATTTCAAATTAAATTCGAGTAATTACTTCAAATTCGTATTCATTACGTATAATAATCATTGAAACCATAATATTATTCCTACCTAAGTAAACACAAACACCAATCCCAATTATTAAAATATTTTTTGTTTGTGCTTCGCTGCGAATCTGCGATTCAACAGAAATGGAAATGATACCTCAATCTCGGTAAATAAACCCAAATTGTAGCCTGAAACATATTTACTTATCCATAATATTCAAGATATTGCCTTAATCTCTGTGACATTTTACAAAATTATGTAGCACGTTCCCACGAAGTAGATTTAATAATGAATTCATCACGTGACTGCAGGCAATCAGTCAAAAATAACAGCAGTAAAGCTGGTTTAAATCGCAGAAAACACAAATCTCCCCCTTAGAGAAAAAGCAGTAAAATTGTAGTAAACAGATATTTATGAATCGTAAGTAATAGTAAAATTCATTTAATTAAACGAAAGATCCTCATCAGTAGCATTGTGCAGGGTCTTTCTACTTTGTTTCAAAAATAAACTGGATTAATAAATCAAAATTTATTTATTGATTTTGGAATCATAACCTCATAAGCGGGCGCAATTTGGCTTTTATTGCCCGTGGGCCTATAAAATTGCCAAGCAACAGCTATTCAAACATATTAAAATTGTGACAGAGAAGACAACAAATTATATTTTTTGAATACCACCACTGGCAAAACTTTTGTATTGTTTCTCGTATACGTCTTTTCTCTTCTGTGAAACTAACTTGCCCTGTGTAGCTTCAAAATCATCCAATATTTCTTTGGAATAATCGATATCTGTCATTTTCATTTGACACTAAATTAAAATAAAATAAAATAACACGATGTATGTGCCACGGGCATATTCAATATTATAACACTCGAGAAAATTAAAGGTCTCCGCTACGCGTCGAGCTTTAAAAATTCTGCCGTGCTGCAAATGCCCTTAGCCTTAATACATAAATAACTATTATATTATCTGTAAATAAAAGTTCTGTATCCAAATTTATATTTATTTCATCTAATCTGATCTCGAAAATGTAATTGAGAAATGAAACGGTTGATCTCTATCGATTTCAGTCTTTCCGACTTCTCTTTAATAAACAATTATTGACGCGCTACTAGAATATCTTTGACTGAATTAAATGATATTTAACCATGTTTTTTACTTCCCGCTACCCTTGGTAAGGGAGGTAAGGGAGGTATAGGGATCGTGCTAAAAATCGCATATCGAGATTGGTAAATGAGCACGTTTTAAGGTCCCTAGAATCCAATTTTAACATTTTCACGATGATGTCTGTGTGTATGTGTGTGTGGATCCTCCACTCTAACTTAAAAACTATCATTCAGAAAAAATTTAAATCTTGTATTTCGAACTTTTTCTGTATTGGAAAGAGCCCGTTGGATTTTGGTGAAAATCGGATAACCGGAAATGGCACTTTACTAGAAGCTCAAAATAGTTTTTCTTCAAAATTTTTCCGAGATTAATGTTATTATAAAAATTAAAGATTATTAAATTTTCTATAGATTTGCATTAATACTTTTTCTATATATTTTATGGATAAATTTATAAAAATATATATACTTTAAATCCCAGAGCCTACGCTTTAAACAAACAAAACGCAGTTATTCAAATGTATGTAACTGACAGATAAATGTCACAATCAAAGAACTAATCATTTCAAATAATATTAGTAACGTTTTAAAAAGGAAAAAGTAAATAGAACAATAGAAAAGGAATTCAATACAGTTTCCAGCATAAGTAAATATGTATTTAAATTAATAAAAATTAACGATTCATAAAAATATTTAATCTAATCCTCATTTTTGGATTAGTGAATTCTATTCTATCCCAGTATTTAAAATTTAATCTTCATTTTATTATACTTCCGGTGGCTCAACGCCTCATGTCATGAGTGCCCTCGGGACTCTGGGTTCGAATCCCACTAAGGCATGGATGTGTGTGAATGTGAACCCATACTCTGTAATTGGGATTTAATCCTGTTGAGAGGTTTAAAAAGAAGGTAGTTATTTGGATTAGATTAGACTATATTTTAAGAAATAAACTGTCAAAATTAGAGTAAAATTCGCTAATTCTAAAAACTTACTTTATTGTGACTCGGGCTGTAAATGGCGGGAAATATTGTGTTGGCGACACCAGATTTTTTTATTTTGACAGTAAATTTTAATATGCCGATACTGAACATTTTTACACATAGAAATATTTAGTATTAACAAAAACGGTCGTCTTTCAAGCGCCATCTGCTATTTTCTTACATTAAACGCAGTTTATAGTATCGGTTATTGCAGAACATACACACTGACAATAGTACAATACTAGTAATACTAGTTACACCAATTGCAGTTGCAGAATAGTTAATGATTGTAATAATGCAACAATGGTGAATATATTGCGATCAATGATATGATAACTACGTAGTATTCCGGAAGATAAGACTATTGGCCTGTATTGTTAATATTAATAGTGTTTCAAGATCAAAATATCAGACAAAATCAAGACCGTATATTTTTATTCAAGGCGAGATAAAAATACAATGTTAAATGTACAATTTATTTATAATCGTCGGATTAATTTTTTGTTTTTTTGAAACATCTAACTTATATTTATATTATTGCGTTTGTTTGTTTATGTGCTAAATACAAGCACTTGTTTTTGGTTTGTGTATTTTTCATTTCTAAAGTTATTTATGTTTTACATTTATCTCATATTTTACATTCAGTAATATATTTCTTTCTCAGTACGTTTTGTAATACAAAATGTATAACAGTTTTTTTCTATTTTTGTGTCTAAGGTTTCTCTTATATTATCTTATATTTTTTTTTCATCTTTCCATTATTATCAGATAACTTTCAATTCATATTTACTCTTTTCATACATATATACGTATTCATTTTTTTATTAGTAATATAATGCATTCAATAACCAAAACACTATTATTCAATAAATGTATGTTTAGGAGTAAACAAAACAAGAACAAGAAACTTTCCCTTTCTGGCTTTATATTTAAGAAAAGTTAAGAGGTGAACCTTTGTTACTAGACATTTAAGATGAAACAATTTTTAACCGGAAATTCAATCACTAGAAGTAGTATTTTCTTTTGGTTACAGTATTTGATCTATGTTTACTTTTCCATTAAAATAAAATATAGTTTAAATAATAGCAATATCAATCTCTATAAATCAAACAATATAGTAAAATATTCTTGATAATAAATACGTACCAAAAAAATATAGCGGAAGAGTGGTATACCGTGTGTCTGGCTTAAAGGTGTACATAGGAGATTAACATGAGAAATCAGTTTTTTTTACAAATTCTTGCTCGTCTAATTATTTGAAGCAAAAACGCGTCAAATAAAAGTTATAAGGCATAAAATTCTGCATCTAAATCAATAAATAGAATTACCTTTACATGCTTTGTAACGACAGAAATTAATTATGAAAATGTTGAAAATTACGTTGAAAATATCGACAGCCATGGAATTGAACAAAAAATAAATAAATGCTTGACGTTTTATCTGTCACAACCAAGGAGGATAGAAATGGAGTAAGCATTCAATGCTAGGATACGACGACCGTTCTAGCAGCCATGGTAACAGAGTTTCGTTTCGACCGATTCCGCAGTACCCTTTCAGAGCGCTGTTGTTCATATTTTATACTTATAAAATATAAAATTAAATTTTTAAAATGAATACAAAATATGTAAGAATTGACAGTATATTTATATAAACTATAATACAGTACATACAGAAATATTCTAGTATTTGTAAATACAAATAATGCGGTTATATTCAATTCGTAGTGCCTTATAGGCGGTGTGCACAAAAGTAGTCAGCGCCGACAGCGGACAAAAATGACAAAAGTGGTTACTCATTGAAACATAACAAGGTTATGTTTTATGTCAAAATAACTTTAAAATAACTATTTTATAAAATGTTTGCAATGAATGCGAATGATAGGACGTCAAATATTATGTGATGCAGTGGGAGATGTAATAATTCCGACAAAATTACCGATTGAAGTATCAAATTTTATAAATTTCCTAGAATATTATATGAGGAATATATGCGTAAGAAAATAACTTTTCAACAGATATCTGCTACTAACATGAACAATTCTTTTAGGTTTACATATTTTCTCATTACTTATCGTATGAATAAAATTCAAACAATGGTCGTATGATTGAAACAATGAATTATATAAAAATGTCTTTCTTAAGTTAAAATTTGAACAAAATATAATAAAAGAAGCAGAAAATTATCTTAAAATTGTATAATACTTGCAGTTGTATCATATAGAAGGTCTATTTTTGACATAATTAGTCTATTTATTATATATTTTGTACAAGTAATGTTAATGTTAAAAGTAAAAATTCACATGGTTCGTATTTTTCGTGTATTCTCCATTCCGAGCTTGTGCAACTGATTCCATTTAGAGCCTGGTATATTTTTAATGAAGAATATTCATCAATTATTGCGAATATAAAAGAAATATGCTAACATCATCCACTGATATCGTTAAATGCAGAAATTTTCTTCTTTCCAATCATCCAAGTTTTCCAACTCTTTAATCGCAATTTCCAGGTATTCTGCATCTTATAATATTTAACTAATATTATAAATTATAATATAAAACTAAGTATGATAAAATGGTTTACAGAAATCACATATATTATGAGAAAAATTATATTTTCTGTCACAGTACCTTCGCTGGTATTTTGACTTTTTTGATTCACATATAACTTTTTAAATAATTTTTTTATTCATTTCAATATACTATGACGTATAATATTCATATACAACAGCAAAAACTCAAAATAAAATAGTAAATTGTATCACTTTCTCGAAATGTCAAAATTTATTGAGTACCCAAAAATGCCAAAGTAGCCGTTAGAGGCGCTGACGCTCAAAATGTGCACATCGCCTATAGTGTGGGTGGGCAGGTTGTGCCCTGCACAAAGGCGCCTGACTTTGAGGGGCCCCGTTTCAAGACAGTAAAGTAAATAATAGTAAATTTTTATAAAATACTCTTATTCGCAAAGACAAAATTACTATAAAACTTACAAATTAACGTGATAGAAGTGAACAATATATTTTTTAATTTGTTTGCATTAGAGCTCCTGTTATAGGTAAAATAATTATCGTATCAATCGGTTTGTTATTATTCTAACATTGTTATATTGAAATAATAACTGTGGAAATGTTGATTACAACAAAGAATATAATGATTATAACTCAAAAATATTGATTACAAAAATGAATCGCACAATGAATCCAATATTAAATACGTACTAGCATTTTGCGAAGAATCAAATGCTTTATGATTTACATACAATTCTGAAATCTGTTGTAAAATTGTTGATTACAACAAACAATTTTGATTAGAATCTATTGATTACAAGAATGAATCTAAGAAAATTTCATCAATATATTAAATCTAACATTTTTGAAGAGCAAATGTATATTTTAAACTTTAATTTGTAAATTTTACGAGGGGAATGGGCACTAAAATGTAGCATAGCATAAAGACGCCTTATACCCACGGAGCGGCCCTGGATAAACCTGTTCATCAATTCTTCTCAATTCTCTTTTCAAGGAGTTAATTAGAATTATCATAGAAAAATACAACAATACATGTCTGCAGTTGATTTTCACACTATCTTGGGTTCGAAAGGCAAAAAGGCATGATTTCAAACAGCATTTGTATGACATCTACAAACGAATAAATAAATGTTAGATACATGTTAGTAATTAATAAGTAAATTAGACTTCACAGAATTTTAAATTAATAACTTACCTCCGGGAGTTACAAAAATCGAAAGAAATTAGAAAAGATTTTTTTCAAAATGATTCTTCACTGACAACTGACAAGTTATGATCCGAACATATCACCCTTGTAGATGACTGTGATCAAAACGCGCGCATAAATTGAATAAAAGGTTATTTCGAATTCTACCTAACCGATAGTGCCACAAATTAGTATCGACCGATTCCGTTTTTTTGGCGCTGCACTGTATCATGGCTGGCTATATAAGTGATTTCTCCTGGTGCTCCTTGGTCACAACGTAAGTTAACTTATTTGACGTTTTTGACAATTTGATAAAACTTTGAATGAAGGATAATAAAGGCCTTTAAGTTCCGTATTGTTGTTAAAATTTTCTTTTATTCAGACGTTTCGGTCAGTATTTGACCATCTTCAGTGCAAATTTTACATTTTAAATTACATTGTTACATTGAGTGTTGTAATAATATATGTGAAATCATCTTAGATAGTAGAATACTTACATGAAAAATATCATGTTTTGTAAAGTACATTTTATGAAATATAAATGAAGAAAATCCAAAATTTATTGAGAAAAATCAACTTGAAAGCGATGTAAAAAACATTTTGAATAACTTAACCTCGCTCAACCTGAGCGTGGGCTGGTCAAACGGAACACTGAATTTGATAAAACGTCAAGCATGTATTTATTTTTTGTTCAATTCCACGGCTGTCGATATTTTCAACGTAATTTTCAACATTTTCATAATTAATTACTGGCGTTACAAAACGTGTACAGGTAATTCTGTTTATTGAATTAGATGCAGAATTTTATGCCTTAAAACTTTTATTTGACGTATTTTTGCTTAAAATAATTAGGCGAGCAGGAAATTGCAAAAAACTGATTTCCCATGTTAATCTCCTATGTACACCTTTAAGACAGACACACGATATACCTATTCAGTGTTTCACGGCGGACGTACTGGATAATTATTTTCGACACTCGGTTTTATTTCTCGTCGTTAGTTAGGACATATGTCCGCTTAATTGAAAAAGCTGGTTTTAAATTATTTAACCTTATATTCGTTTCTAATGATCATGAACAAGTTTTAATTTAATTTTAAAGCAGATAGTCCAATTTGTATGAACACAATCTAACAATAAGATCAAAAGAGTAAAGCAAAAGTGAACACGGTTGCCTGATCATCAGTTAATTAGTTCTATTTTCCTGATCCTGATATACTTTAAATAACCTAATACAGTTCCTAAATTAATACTGCCCCAGCTATTTTGATGGAATGACAGCTTAAAATAATGAACAATTTTTTTTGTAGAAATTAAAATAAAATAAATATATCATCACGGCTTATTACTCATTGCTGGGTGTGTCAATCTGCTTTGTACACAGATATCGGTAATTATGAAATATTTGCACCGTGCGGACACTTACCAGGCGTCACCTCACGGGCACTCATTGCTAGCGTGGAGAGTGCACCACAGGAGTCAATTTTATGCCATTTTTTATGGTATTTGTTTATCATTATATACATCACAATTACAAATGCAGAAGCAATTATATTTCAACAATTATGTGTTCTACTTTATTTTTTACATTTTTTGCTAAACGAAATGAACCGTCTGATATTTTTTGTATTTCGTTCTCAATACTGTTCGCCGCTCCTATATCATATTAATGTTGTCAGAATTTATTGAAAAAAATACCATATAGGCCTTCCTAATATTGTATGAATTTTTTCTATTCTAAGTATTCAAAATTAAAACATACAACAATCCTTTAGCTCTGCATGTAAATTTTATAAGTAGTACCAATTTGATATTGTCAAGCTTTAATTATATTTGAGGAAAAACTGTTTAGTTAATCAACTTCACAAATTCTTCAAATGTACAAATTAGTTTTTCATTTTATTTTAATTTTATTAAAGCGTTCAAAATCATTCAGAGGACGAATAACTGTAGTGGAATCATATAAAAGTGAAAACGATATTGCGACTATCGACGTGTGAAAAGTGATCAAGTAAATTGTGAAAACGAAAAACGATATTGTCACTTTACAGAAAAAAATGAAAATAAAAACGACGCGAGTGAAAAAGTTTACATAATCGTTATAAAAACGACTACACAACTCATCGGAAGCAGATAGATAATTTTTCTTAGATACGCTATATAACATAGATTATTTGGTTGCTAAGTTGTGTTTCGCGAAGCACAATTATTTGCGTATTTCGGTCGCAAATAAATAAATAGCTATTTGTGTATTAACAGCGCAAAATGGGTCATTGTCGATTGAGAGGTTGCTGCGTCGCGCGGCATTCTCTCGAAATCGACAATGTCCATTTGCGCTCGAAACACACACAAGATTTTTTCTACAGTCGCCATAATAGGCTCCTCCACCATAACAAAAATTTATTTTTTATTTATTTTTACTTATCGGTATTTTCCATTCTTCTTGAGCTATTGCTTCAATCTAATCTAAGAATTTTATACCTTCGTTTTTGTAAATGAATGCCCTATTTTATTTTCACAGCAGTGCGGCATTTTGTTTGGTTCTGTAACATACCGACAGAGCAGTTATATGTCAGATTGACTTGTTAAGTGGGTAATGTGTAACTACAGTGTCATTAATTCCTGACAAAACGTTTCCATTAAGAATGTAGCCAAGTAACATTTCTCAACATTGTATAGTTAGAAATTTGAGGAGCGAGCGTTTTGCCTACTTTGTCGCTCTAGAGCGGCAAAGTGACATTTTGCGTTGACAAAAGAGAGCGCAAATGGCTACTTTGTATATAGTCTGTAGAAAAAGAATTGCAACATATCATCCATGGATATAAATAAACAAGTAATATTTTTGACATTTTTTGCAAAAATTCGTTATAAACTAAAATGTTTAAATTTATTGTGCTTTATTGATCATGTTATCTGCAAACGTACTATAATGTTTTAAAAGTATAACTGAGGTAACGTACAATAATACATAATGCAGATGATTGATATGTCATAATTTTGTAAAGCCATTTTGACTGAAGATAATTTATAACAAATAAAAGATATTTTGAGACTGATAATTCTGAATATTAAACCACAATAAAAGATACGAGTATTTAAAATATAGTCTTAAGATATACAGCTCGAGTTTCGAAAATCATCTGAATATACAGTTTTAATTGTCACACGCACAACTTTTAATTCCATAACAGTAATTCTAACAAACCTTATAAATTATATTATCAATTCCTTAACATCTATAGTAAAAATTTTCAAAGAAGTCCGATAAAGGTCGTCTGTATCATGAACGAATTAACAAATCTGGGGAACCGGGTTCGATGCCGACCAACGCCAAATATTTAGTATTTTAAATGATACAAAATTGACCCCTGTGGTGCACTCTCCACGCCAGCAATGAGTGCCCATGAGGTGACGCCTTGTAAGCGCCCACACGGTACAAATATTTCATCATTACCGACAGATTGTCACACCCAGCAATGGGTAATAAGCCATGATGATTTATTTATTTATTTATACAATTCGTTGATGACCATAGCTTAATCGGACTTCTTTAAATTTGTTTACTGTAAGGGAGTACCATGAACTTTATTGTACATTTGTACGATTGTAATGATAAAAATTCACGTAAAGTTCTATATTGATTAAGAGATAGCGGTAGCCTTAACGTACCAAATAACGAGTGACACGTGATCTCCGGGAATAGCGGGAGTGAGGTCGCAGACGAGGCCCGCACTGCTGCCCAGCAACGCTTCCGTCGCCGTCTCTGCAAACAGACACACAGGTGGAGCAGGTTTGTTGGCTTTGCTGTGTTGTGCTGCCATGCCCAGTATTTGCACAGCCAAATGTTGCTACATGCACAAAAACAAGAACTCTACCTATCCACGAACAACCACACCATACACTACATTTTAGCAAGGACGCTGTTTGTCAACCAGATTTCGGATCACAAAGAGAAGATAATGTTACTAGTCTTCAAATAAAGTATGGTATATCTGTTAAAATGCCATCCAAAAATACGGGTACACCTGATAATAGAACTTTTCAATCAAATAGATACAAGATATGCGCAATGTGATCTGCATATAAGCCGATTTCGGGAGACATACCCGTTCACTTGGTAGTGATGACGCTTAAAATTATTTTGTTCACTTATTCATTGTGCACATTCTGCGTAATAAAAACTGTCATATCTGTCACAAACATTTCCTTTGACATACACGTATACAAGAAAATGAAATTGTGTTTAGCTCAGTACTGGAGGATGTATTAAATACACCAGTGTGTTAAATAATAATGTATTATTTATATAATTTTATAAAAAAAATCTGATTTTAACATTTCAAAAGAGGACAAAAATATAATAAAAAGATATAGAAATGAGAGTGAACAAAGAACTGACCCGGCTTGCAAAACCGGTTATCTGTAAGCACTGATCCAGGCATACCGAATAAGCTGTCACTAGAAACATAACGCAAGTGAACGATTGTCGTCCAAAATCGCCTCATTGTAAGCAAACAAATGACGGGAGTCATGGTTACGTGCTTGCCACAAGAGATCCATGGCGTTTGTTTGTATCAAAATTTAAAGGTAAAAATTGTGGAATGTTTTTGGCAACTTTAAAAAACTTCTCAATAAAAGTTAGAAAAGCTTTTATTGCAGCTAAAATGTCAAACAATGTAAATTATCACCGAAAATACAGGTAGTTGCATTTTATTTTACTATTGGTCTGGCACAAGAACTTTTCTTGCTATCAGTTACAAGCTTTGGATCTCTCAAAACAATAATTTTTACATGAATATTGTAAGGATTTTTTTCCCTACAAATGTACAGCATATAACTGTTCTTAAATATAAAGTGAGTGCGGAACATAACTAAAACATTAAATTTTTGTTGTTTTTTTATATAAAAAAAATATAAATGCCCAATTTGTTTATTTCTTAAAATAATTAATAAGGTTTGGCACGAAACTTGTGACGTCAGCGTCACTGCGATATAAGAGAGAATCGAAATACATTACTGTTAAAATCTTACAGAAGGTTCAGTGTAGATCTCATTAAAAACAAACGTCAGTCAGGTCTTCATCTGATCTATAGTCACTGGTTTACGTGAAAATAATTAATTACATTATTATTATTCGTATATAAAAAAAAAATATGTGAATTTTTGTTTTGTTTTCATATATATTATAAATCATATGCAATAAATAATAATTTATAAAAAAACTGTAAACTTTGAAAGCTCATTGTCAAGATCGCTTAAAAATACATACCATGTATAGCAGCCCAAGTAGTAAATTTATCTTATATTTTCTTTTTTTAAACACACGCGGAAAACAGGTTTCTGAAACTCCATACAAATTCCAAAACGTACATGTATTGCAAAATCATTAATTTCCCGCACTTGTTACTATTCTTGGTACCATTTTTCTTGTTTATCATTTTTTGCAATAATTAATAGGTTTTAATAGGCATTGTGATAACTAACTTAAAATTAACACAGAATAGTAACAATGTTATAACGAACTGCCAAGAAATCTTAAATAATACTGGTTACATATAAACATAAAAGCTATTATCAAAATTTCTGGATTCCTGGTTACCGGGCCTAACATTTCCCCAAAAACTGTGCTGTGCATTTTCAGGGGTTTCTCGAAAGTAGAACTCGCTGAACAGTTCAGTTATACGCCGAATCAATCACGGGTCTATAGCCCGGAATACAGCAATTTTGATATTGGGACCAATCGTGAAAGCCTCAGTATTTATCTATAAAATCTATTCGTATTGCTTTTATTTGAAATTGCTAAGGAAGCAACGATAATCATAGGCAAACCTTAGATAAAATATTCAATTTTATTGTGTTTTGTAACTTTCATTATGAATATATAAGGAAAACACTTCCAATACGTAAATTGATTTTTATAAATCATTATGTATACCCATATTTTTTGACGGTAGTGTATTTGTGAAATACAAATAATAAATACTTAAACATTAAGACAAATAAAGAATAGTTATAAATAAAAGAAATAATGATTAATTTTTATTTAATTAAATACAACATATAACATTACAAAATTATAAACATAGATCATGAACAATATACATACACAAAATAATAGAAAAACAGTTAAATAGAGAAAAATGTGTAAAAATAATTGTGTCCTTATTCCAGTTTTATTGTAATAATCGAGATTCTTTCGAAAATTATTAAATACATAGTATTCCTTTTAAAAAATGTTATATTTTATTAAAACTGCGCTTGTTGATGTTAAATTATTTCCAATTCTACAAAATTTGTCAGAAAATGGCATATTTTTTCCCAATGAACAAACACCTACGGAAAATAAGAAAATCTTTCAAGTACCTACCAATACATTTTATAAAGAGAATTACTGTAAGTAATACTAAATTTAGGATTTTAAATAAAGTATTATAAATACTGTGTATACTTCCAGTATTTTTACTTTAAGTAATTCCTATAACTTTGATAGTGACGAGAATTTATATCTGTGACTTAATGCAAGAACACCAAATATCAATTTTTGAACAAAATGGCTGGTACCACAAGCCTTGTTTTAACTAAAACGCTGTTTTAACCTTTATGTTTGTAGGACGATTTATTTAAAATTATTTTTTTGAATAAAAACTATGTTCTACTTTAAAATCATATTTTGATAAATTTAATATTATTAATTAATGAAATTTGACATTTATTAAAACAGAGTTTCAGTTAAAACAAAACGTGTGGTACCAGCCAATGAGTTTTGTGGTATATTCAGCTACAAAACTATATACAGAATGTTCACTTTAAATAAGCTACCAATGCTATCTCGAGAAGAACTATAAGAGCTACACAGACGGGGGTAAAAATTTCTATTTCACAAAACAAATTTAAAGAAAGTTTTTTTTTTCGACCAGTGGTTCTCAAAATACGGGACATAACTTTTTTTTATTTTAAATGAAAACATATTTTTTATTTGCTCATGCGTTAGAGAATTTAATACTGAACATAACGATTTTTTTTTGGGAAAAAAGTTAGGTTCCGTATTTGTGAACTACTGGTCCAAAAAAAGATTTTAATTTATTTAAATTCGACTTGAAATAAAAATTGTTTGTCCATTTAACCGTCTTTGTAACTCTTATAGTTCTCGAGATAGCAATAGTGGCCCATTTAAAAAGAACATTCTGTATATACTTTCTTCAAAAATAACTAGAGTCTAACTGTAAAGGAACCTTTGAGAATCAACATCCATTAAATTAACTACTTATTACAATAATAACGAATGTAGATATGGCAGTGAAATCTTCATAGGTTTTAGGTATTATTATACTATACAAGCACATAAAGCTAGTCTAGTCACGAATGGGTTAAAATTAAATCTCTCACTGCGTGATTAAAGATGCTTTGCGTATGTGTATCGTACTATATTTTATATAAGATATAACCTAAAAACCCAATAAATATTTTATGAATTAGGATCACAATATTAAATGATAAGTTTGCCTGATACCAAAACGCTCTCAAAATTATGTAGACATTGGTTGTTCCTGCATTAAGAAATGACACTAGTGAAAAACAGTGTTGTAAACTAAAATTTGATAGATTATATATTCTATGGGTACAAGCAAAAAAAGGCTAAATACATATTTCACAAATAATGTGAGAAATCTATAGTGCCAATCTTTCAATCTCCTGTTAAAATTTTAACAATACTGAAAGTAAATGAACTGACAATGATTTATCAATGCTGTCAATAATCTGATTAAGGCCGGGTTACACTGTCTGTTAACTAAAATATAGCATCATTATTATAGCATAAGTTGTAAAAATTACACGTCAATTTTTCTATGCGATATTTTTCGCTTTATAAATGGCAATTTAGATAACAGACAATTTAAAAAGAGATGAAAATACCGGGCTTTAATATTGTTTTTTTTTACACGGAGGTTATAGTATTTTACTTCACAAGCCAGGTAAAAGAGTTTTTACTCTTTGAGACAATAAAACAGTTACCCGGTGCGTATTGTACAATATATTATTTCCTGCTCACTTGTAAATCAAATTTAAAATAACTAAAACCTGTCAATTGCATTTGACACTTATGTAAGACAGTAACAAAATACAATTTTTACATGTCAACAATGTTACTAACGTGATTACTAACTTGTAACAAAAGGCGTTTTTTATTCATGTAACCGGGTTACATATGGTTAACCGCACGTAACCGGTGTGAATAAAAAATGCCAGGTTACGACAGGCGTTTCTGTCAAATGAATTATTTGACATTTGTCGAATATTTATTTTGTTCATAGTGTGATATATTTACTTTAAAACGTATTGATTTAATATAAAATAAGTTGAGAAAAAATGTCACAGATTCCATTTTTACTTTTACTGAAAGTTGCCAGCTGCCAAAATGTCAACGTTTTGACTGCTAGAAAATGTTAGCAATAGTAACCTAACGCCTTTTAATCTCAACAAGTTAGCTGTCTATTTTACAAGTCAGTAACTATACTTAGTTTCACATAAGAAAATAGTGATGGGAAGATAGGTGCAGTTTGATCTAGGTTTTTGATTGGAGAATATCCCGATATTATCCAATCAAACAATAACACTATTTTTACCTCTCGCTAAGAGAGGTATTGGATTCATGCTAAAAATCGCATATCCAGATTTTAGTGAATAAGCACGTTTTAAGGTCCCTAGAATCCGATTATAACATTTTTACGATTATGTCCGTATGTGTGTGTATGAGGATGTGTGTGTGGATGTGTGTGTGTGGATGTGTGTGTGTGTAGATGTTGGATTCACCATAACTCAAATACTATAAGACTTAAGACATTTTTAACTACGGATTCCTCAATCTAACAATAATGGGAAGAGTCGAGTCAGTTTTGGTAACAATTGGACAACCGGAAGTAGTAGTTACATGTAAAAAATCATCTAAATATTATTTATCGAAAATTTATGTAAATACTTATATTAAAGAACGCTAAATTCTTTATTCGATAAATATAAATTCATTATTATATCTTCTATAGATTTAGAGATAAAGAAATGCATATAAAATAATTTGATGTAATAATTCTCAGATCAAACTACTTCAAGGCAAGAAATTCAAATGTTTGTAATTCACACATAAATGTCACTGTCAAAAATATTTGTATGCCACTGTCAAAAATATTTGTACATCATTATGAAGATTATGAAAATAAATAAAGTCAACAACGCAAAAGAATATACCTAAAAAAGAATATAAAAGGAATTTGCGAAAAAATTACGAATAAAAGAAAAAGAAAAGGAAAGTAGAAAAAAAATCAGGATATTGAATATAAAGAAAATGTATGTATTGTATATAATTTATATTAAAATAATTATTTTGTAGTGAGACATGAATATATGTATTTGTATTTAAAAATATTTTTCGTTTTATGCGTACAACCAGGTAAAATATCTGGCGAGAGGTTATGTGCTGGCCACATCAGATTTTTTTTATGTGAAACGAAGTATAGTAAAGACTAATTTACGAAAGTAGTAGGCGGTATCAATAAATGAAGTTTACAAGTAAGAAACAAATTAAAATTTTAACTTGGGCTCGTAATATTGTCAAGCATATTTAGTACTATCAGAAATCAGTATTTAATACTATACTAATGATAATACCCTCCATTCAATGGAAAAATATTGTTAAACAAATAGAATTTAAAGTAATGGTTTAGTACAAAAAAGACAAGGGTACTAAAGTCTTTTTATTAAAAGGGTGAAAACTTCTAATATTGAACTATAAATCTGTTTTAATCTACTTAATAGGCATCAGTGTAAAAAAAAAACTTTCTGTTGGTTTTAATAATGAGCTGCAGATATGCCAATACTTCGCGTTCTAACACCGTTTAAAACTTTAAAAATCGTTTTTCTCCAAACTATGAAACTGTGATTTAGCTCCTTTTTCCTGTGCCCTTCATTTGCATTTTATGCTGCAAATAGTTTAAGAGATAAATTACATTTTCTTTTTCCTATTCATTTACAGCCTTGATAATATCCTAAATTGATAAATATAATTATTTCAGTAAAAGATAAAATTAAAAACTAGTTCAAAGAAAACTTTAACTTAACCAGCATTCCATAAATTATTTGCATTTTATATTTTAAAAGTTACTTTTCTCGTCTTCAGTGTCCTAGCTTATTACCTAGTTTTGAGAAGACGTCGAATCGACAAATCCAATTTTTTAAATAGAGAGGAAATCAATAGTCTTTTAAATTTTAATCTAAGATGAAAGATTTTCTCATCTACAAATAATAATTCATTTTTTTATTTATTTATAGTTAAATTGACTAGGCAAACATTTACGACGTGAGAAATATAAAAATATACATTTTTTGTGAACAATTTGAAATATTACACTTTTTCAATTTAATTTTTTATTACATTGCATGACATAAAACCATCAATTTTTTTTATTTGTTGAAGGAAGTGGTATATTCACATACTTGAAAAATTTGAATAATGATATTCTTCTTTTTTAGTATAATGTGTTGTAATATAAAACAATCAATTTTATATTACGGTATAGTAATTAAAAAATAAACAAATTATAAAAAACATAACGCAGAAATCGGATAATACAAGAAGTGAGGTTAGATCGAAAAATACAGCATAAATATAATAGCATAACTTGTAAAAATTATATTTGTATCGTAACATTCTCGTTGTATCTGACAATTAGGTTAACAGACAATTTAACCAGACATAAAAGTTGAAGTTTCTTTTCAAAACACAAAAATTTTATTTTTTAAAAAACCAAAAGTACTCATTTCATAACCGAATATTGTATGGACTACGGCAATCATTTGGATGAAAAGCTCCATTTCAGAGTGCATATTTAATGTTTAATAGGTTAAAAAATTATAGCACGCTGCGTTTTATAATTATTTATTTATAAAAACCTTTTCGATGATCGATTTCGGCTATGCATGGCCATCTTCGGATCGAAGCGTTAAAGCATTAAAATAATGTTGTCATGGTTAAAATTAGTTGAAAAATTTATGAATTTGACAATTAGTTCAAAATTCATCAATTTTTCAACTAATTTTAACCATGACAACATTATTTTAATGCTTTAACGCTTCGATCCGAAGATGGCCATTCATAGCCAAAATCGATCATCGAAAAGGTTTTTATAAATAAATAATTATAAAACGCAGCGTGCTATAATTTTTTAACCTATTAAACATGGACTATGGCAACTTTGATCCTCCCATAAAATAAGCAAAAAAATAAGGTGTTCGAAATTTTATTTTTCGGATTCATTATTTATTAAAAAAATAAAAAATCTGGGCTTTTATGATATTTGTAGAAATTTTGTGTGTCCAATAAAAACTACAAAAATGAAGAAAGTAATGATGTTTGAAAAATAAAGTTGGAATATTTTTCATTATTATTTTGTTAATAAAAAACTTATTTCAAATAATGATGGGGACTAATTTCGATCTTGTAGAATTATAAAACGGACACGCTTATATCGTTCATGCTTTGCTTGGTTTTTGACAAAAATTCTTATTTTTGATTTTTCGAAAAAATGCCATGAGAAGAATAATTTTTGGTTGATTTAAAACGCATGATTCAGTTATTAAAACTTTTAATTAATACAAGGTTCTTTTATTATAACACTGTTACTACATTGAATCAAACATCATTTTAGTTAGCTTTGAAATATTGGCAAATGATTAAATAAATAAATAAATATATCATCACGGCTTATTAGCCATTGCTGGGTGTGCCAATCTGCTTGTACACAGATATCGGTAATGATGAAATATTTGTACAATGCGGGCGCTTACCAGGCGTCACCTCACGGGCACTCATTGCTGGCGTGGAGAGTGCACCACAGGGGTCAATTTTGTGCCATTTAAAATTGGAAATATTTGGCGTCGGTCGGGATCGAACCCGGTTCCCCAGATTCGCGACCTGACATTTTTGGATGAGTTCGTACTGAATGTTACTAGTAATGTGAACAATACCTTCTTACTTTATGACAATTACTTTTGGCATTTAATCATTTGTCATTATTTCAAAGCTAACTAAACTGATGTTTGATTCAATGTAATAACTGTATTATTAGGCTAGATTTACATTAGCGGTACAATGACGGTACGATGATGGTACGGATACTTCTTGCTCCAATGTATTTTAATGGACCCATTTACATCTACGTTCACGGTACAATGACGGTACGATGACGACCCTTTGATATTTACTGATTTACATACCGTCACCATACCGTTATTGTACCGTCATTGTACCGGTAATGTAAATCAAGCTTTTGGAGGACAAAATACAAAAAAAGTTTTTTTTTAATAACTGAATCATGCGTTTTAAATCAACCAAAAATTTTTCTTCCCTTGGCATTTTTTTTTTTGAAAAAGAAAAAATAAGAACTTTTTTCCTCTTGTAAACTCAATTTGGGGACATACTGTATATGGGTTGTGACCCTATAAACCAGAATCGTCAATTTGTTTTATTATAAATGTATAATATGTGCTCAGCATTAAGAAAGTAGATAATCATATTTAAAATTATAGTAAATTATGCTGTAAATGGTAATCTAATCAGTATTTATGTTAGAGCGTCACATCATTGTATTTATATTTATTTAATAGTGTCATATTTTATTTAAAACAGTGATGTTTAATCCCGGTTTCATTATGCACATAAAGCTTCATCGTTGTGGTTAGTTGGTAATTAATTAAAAAAATATATTTACATGAAAAAACAATAAAATTTAATTACATAAATTAAATAAAAGTTAATATAATTTTTTTGTAAACCTGTTAATCCCATTGTAACATTAAAAAAACATAGCATGTGAATGTAAACAAATGAGCTTTATTATTAGAGATAATAAAAGTTGAACGTCGTTTTGAATTTTAAAATTTAAAAGATGTATAAGTGTGTAAGTATTGAGGTAGTTCACGTGCAACGTGGTTGTTATATTCCATTGGTGTACGTGTACATCAGCTGAAACACATTCTGAAATAATCCACTCGCACCATGCACTGCACACTACGATGGCACACCTGCAACAGTGGAGGTCGTCGCAAGAGCGTGAGCAACTCCAAGCCAGGCCACGAGCCACATGATCCGGTGCCAGTGGGCGCACATGCTTGATCCCCGCGGGGGGCGCAACGACGTCGGAAAGCGAACTTCGACTCCGGGCACGAACACCGAGCGCTGAACGCAGCGCACACCGAGCGACTGTCGCTCGCGCGGGCCACCGGTGGCTGGATGCTGATGCTCGCCGCCGCCGCCCCGCACAGCTGCGGACCCGAACGACACCGCCCCGGACGGCTGCCAGCCGATCGAACAGCCCGAGAGCGCCCGACGCACCACGAGCTGCTGGGACGCCGGAGCCAGAGCAGGAGCTTGGATCCTGCTGCTCCGGACGAGGACCACCAGAACAGATACACGTGCCGCACGAACCACACATATACTTTTTCTCCGTGGTATCCTGCATCAAAAGATTTTACCTGGAGGACTCTTCTTCCTCGGACGGTGCTTGAAAACTGCATGCAATGTGAAGTTTAGAAGTGTTAATCAACGAATGGATAGCGCGGATCTAGAATTATAATAGCTTTTTATAGGTTTAGTTGTAAATTATGGTGTTTTTTGCACTAGACAGGAAGATTGCCAAATGAGAGGATTGAGGTCGATAACACGTCATGTGCGAAAAACACGAATTTGCAACGAATCACATACAATGTTTTTCAACTTCCGATTAGATCTGTCACTTTTTCGCATTAGTGTGAAAAAGTGATAGATAAACGCACTAATGCGAAAAATATTGTATGTATTATATGCTGCACTCTATACCCGAATTCGGGCTGTGTCCTAAGAATTTGCTTAGAACTACTTTTGAACACTTGAAAAAGCCCATACCCGAATTTTACTAAATTAACGGATATTACTCAATCAGAATTGAACAATACTCGGACTGGTTAGTTTAGGCTGCATTACGGTTTGTTTAAAAATATAATAATTAAATATTATTGTAAGTATCAATAAATCCAAAACATGTGGCTTTTTACCTCCCGTTATCCTTAGTAAGGGAGGTATAGGGATCGTGCCAAAAATCGCATATCGAGTTTTTGGTAAATGACCACGTTTTAAGGTCCCTAGAATCCGATTTTAATATTTTCACGATGATGTCTGTTTGTATGTATGTGTGAATCCTCCGCTCTAACTCAAATACTATTATTCGAAAAAAAATAAACTTTGTTCGACCTTGTTCTAATATGGAAAGAACCCATTAGATTTTGGTGTAAAACGGATAATTGGAAATGGCACTTTACTTGAAGCTCAAAATAGTATTTTTTCGAAATAGTATATTAAGTATTAAGTACGGTAATTCCTTAACGTTCGTGATGCTTATACTATTTTTTGCACGATCGACGCACAACGTGTAAAAGAAAAATAAGATTTGAAAATTATTTTGACATATTAATTTTTTTTGTCATTTTTGAAGTAAGCTTTGATTTTTGTATTTATTTACCGTCTCGCCTCCTGAACGGTAATGAAACACATCACTAGCCGACGTGAGTCACATCACTTAACGTTCAGTAATTTGTAAGTAAGACCTACTGTCTTGGAATAAACACTATAGGTAAATATAAAAAAATAACCCGATCGTGCAAAAAATACTTTTAAATGTTATTTTTTTGATATTTATGTTATTATAAAAATTATAGATTATTAAATTTTCCGTAGGTTTGCATTAATACTTTTTCTACCGTGAATATTTTTACCTTCCGTCACCTTGAGGTAAGGAAGGTATTGTCTTTGGTCAAAAATTTCGGTGGTGAATTTTTAATGAATAAGCACGTTGTAAGGTCCCTAGAATACGATTTTACTATTTTTACGATGATGTCTGTATGTGTGTGTGTGTGTATGTATGTGTGTCTGTGTGTGTGTATGTGTGTGTGTGTGTAACAAAATTTTCGTCTACGATAACTCTAAAACTACAATTCCAAAAATTATAATTCTTTCGTATTCCTCTTCGTTGCATCCATATGAAGAGCTGATTAGATTTTGGTTATAATTGGTTAACCGGAAGTACCCTCATTTGAAGATTTTAACAGTTTTTCTTGAAAAAACGATGGTAAATATCATTTTTTCACATTTAATGTTATTATAAATATTAAAGAACATTGTTTTCTCTATACGATTTAACTGCATTTTATACTTCATATTAAATGGATATAGAGTTATAAAATTGTAAAGAAATTAAATTTCATAAATTAGCTAGCTATGCTAGAAACAGCTACTATATTAATAAAATTCTGATTGAAAGATGTCAGTGTCAAGTGCTATTGACATATTCGCAGTATATTTTTATTATAATTTTACTCGAAATATAGGATCTTTTTGCTCGAAACTTTCTGTGTGGAATTTGTATAAAATACATACAACTGTCGAAAGGTAATATACATACAAGAAATTTAGAATCTTTTGCAAGGATTTTATAGAAAATACATAGGCATTTACGAAAATTCTACCGGTAGATACCGCCTCTACCGACTGTGTTCGAAAACACCAGTGGTAAAAAGTGTTCGACAATTGTACAATATCTACCAGATTCATCTACCGGATTCATGAAGAATCTAATCTCAAAAAAAGGTAGTGATGCAAAGCGAAGCACGCGCGTTAAAATTAGAAATGTGTTCAAAGTAGGACTCTGCTCAGTTTGTTAACTACATTAAATTTCTAACCTTATTCAAATTTTCAATTTATTTATAGCTTATAGATCTACCCCTGTTTAACACTTGCGTTCTTAAAATAACGATTTCGGTAGCTACAACCTGATAAACAGCTGTTCACCGGTAACAGTTTACCGGCAGAATTTTCGTAAATGCCTCATATAATTGACGGAAGGTAATGTGCTGGTCACATCAGATTTTTTAACATGAAACATGGGATTTGTCATATCCATAGTTACGACTTGACATTTGATTGACAGCTATGTATTTGCCTGTTTCATTTAAAATGAAACAGAAACGAATTTAACAGAAGTATTATACTTAAATATTGTAGAAACTACAAAATAACGAACTAATAAACCAACTAATAACATTAAAAATACATTTTGCAGCAAATCTGGATTATTAACATTTTCAAACATTTATTCACAAAAATTTAGTCTTCGTTCCGTTTTTTTAAATAACCTATGTACAGTAGCTTTGCTTACACCAGTAACTTGCCCAATCTCTGTTAATGTTAATCTAATGTTATTACGTATTAAAATCATAATTTCATGTTTTTTCTGTGCATTTGATACATTACTGGATCTATCTCTTCTATTATGTTCAGGCTGGACGCAACAATTTCCTCTAAAGTTATTAACGATTCTTAAAATTGTTGCTGCACTTGGTGTAGGCCTCTCAGGAAATGAAGCGCGGAGTTTATGCTTTAAACAAACACAACTCCTTGGTTACCCAGTTATCACGGTTCATATCTCTAATGTATGTAACGAACAGATTCTGTCAAAGAACTAATCATTTCAAATTCATAATAGTAACGTTTTAAAAAGAAAAGTAAATAGAACCATAGTTATATGAAATGGAAATTAATACAGTTTCCAGCAGAAGTAAATATGTAAGTATGTATATTTAAATTAATAATAATTTAAAGGCTGGAGGTATAGTATTGGCCACATCAGATTTTTTCGGGTTTGGGAATTTTCATGAGTTCAAAATTATACTTCATTTCACGTAAGAAAATAGTGATGAGAAGATAGGTGCAGGTTTTTGATTGGATAATACCCCGATATTATCCAATCAAGCAACAAGATCAGACTGCACTTATCTTACCATCACTATCACTATTTTCTTGCGTGAAATGAAGTATAGTTCTGAGCAAAATTTTTGGACAATGTGAGTATGAAGTGTAACATATATGTATACGATTTCGGGATTGGAACTCCTTTCGAATTATGGCCCTTGGGTGACTTTATGGCACACACATTACTATTTACTTTTATTTGCTACGGAGTTTAGTGTTGCCCACCCGGTACAAAACATTGTTATAGCCCCTAGCCCGTATCTGATAGCTAGAGTTTGCTAGTTTAATTCTACCCCATCTTGAGAAGGTAACGGGAGTGGATACCTACCAAGGCCAGTCGAGAAAAATTCCCGGACCACGACATCTGCGCTGAGGCTGGCACTCTAACACTCTGCTATTCCGCCATCGCAATGGTTTGCCAGATCGTAATATATTGATGGAAATTCGTCGTCTGACCAGTCGAAGATCAAAGAGTTGTGTCAGACAAGAACAGACTTGCATACCAAGCAATCCACGTATTGCACAAACTTTTTCCTCCCAATGTCCTTCACTATAAAATTGCAGCTGGAGTATTCAATTTCATCGACACCTCTAATAAGAAAACGTATAATAGCTCATTGTATTCCGTACAAACAAAAAGACTTAGTGAAATCTTGATTTGCGGATACATTTAGGCTAAAAATTACATTATTTTTTCTCCATATAAACACTATTTGACTTATTTTTAAATTTATAAGATAATGATTCACTTTGAATTATAACTATTTTCGAAAGCGAAAATCTGCTGTCGTCATCAGGTGATCTGACACTACTGACTAATTCCTTAACATACGAGCTTATTATCTGGTGTTATGGGGGTGAACATTAATGACGGGTGGCTGGTCGGGTCCAATGGCTGGCTCGAGCGTCCTGGGTGTTGAGGTCTCAATGGTTAGGCTGGAGTCTGCTGCGATGTGTTTCCTCCAGATTGACCGAATTTCCAGTCGGCTGGCTGAAAACTTTTTTTTTTGTTCTTTATAATGATGGCGGCTTCTTTGAATTTCCTCTTGTTCCAATGTTCTTCTTTCTTGAGGATCCTTGCCCCCTCCTATTGGATACAGTGATGGTGTTCCCAAGCATGGTCTGCAAGTTCGGATTTTGACGTCTCTCCTCTCTCAGTGTGTCGTCTGTGTTCCTTTATTCTGATGTCCAATGGTCGTTTTGTTTCCCCTATGTATGTTTTTCCGCATTCACAATCCACCTGGAATTATTTCGAGAAAAATGGTATTAAAAATAATGTTATAATATATATATATATATATATATATATATATATATATATATATATATATATATATATATATATATTATAATATTACTATACGTCTGTTGTCTAGTTACGCTAGTAGTAAACCCATTTTTATTACATTATTTCTAGTTTTTAATTCAATTTTTCTCGAAATAATTGTTCTACAACCCTATACTATATTTATATCGTTGAAATCAGAAAATAATATTCTATTTAAAGGGCTAAAAAATTATATAGGATGCCATTTAAAAAAATATAATTTTGTTCTACCGTTTGAGAACCACTGGTTAAATATTCGGTTTGTTACTATTGGTACATTATTCCTTTATTCTTGATCATTTTTGGTATAAAACATTTTTCTCTAAAGGTTGAAAAAATATTCGGAACTGCAGTCTATTATCTCTTTATTTTCAACTACGCCGACTTTTCAATAGTACAACTATCTTCTTCAGGGTTAGTCTAAAACAAAAAATTGCGTATCGAAATGAAGGTCATTACGATACGCAATTGCGTATCGTAATGACTTCATTATGAACGCAAAATATAAAAATAATTATTCAGTATTATTGAAATTATAATTTTTCAAACTATAACCTAAGCTAAAAAAACGAATAGAGATTTCATGTCTGATGGAACAGAATTGTATAAATAAGAAATAAGTATGTTTTAATATCCTTATCCGATTTTTGGGTGATGTCTTTGAGTGTGGTGTGGTATTTGAATCTCTAAATAGTTTTTATTAGAAAAATTCCTTCTTCTAATACCTATCTAAACTATAAAGAAACACTGAAATCTCATTTCTTTAATCACAAGTGAATAAAAGTAAATACATATCCATAGCATCCAACAATTTACGTTGACTACAAAAATTAAATTAAATACATACAAGGTCAAACGATATTTTTAATTTTAAACAAGAAATACCTTAAAGTTAAATGTTGCAAAATATTTGTTTATCTTTTGAAAAAAAAAAACATTCTATCCACTCACGGATATTACATTCTCAGGTTACTCGTTTTCAAAACTTAGCACTTGTGGATAAAATATGTCTTTACTCACTTGTGCCATAAATAACTATTAAATGTCATATTTTCGCGATTTATGTTACTATATGGATTACAGAATTTTCTACAGGTTTGCGTTTATAATTTCCCTACAGGTATATTTTAAAATAATAAATTTCTGACAATGATAAGTAAACCAAAATTCGACATACATATTTCGTACCTTTTATTTACATACAACATCGTTGCAACCAGAGCACCATAAATGCACAATGAAGTACGATGTGCACAGACAGTTTTTCTCCGTGGTGTCTGTCACTGTCATGCTGCTGCGCTTCACTGGTACCTACTATCCGCATTCCTTTATTTCTCCCGCACTCCTGTTTCATTTCATCACACTTTATATGAAAATGCATTTTTCATTAGGATTATTATTTCATGCTGAAAAGTACATATTCTGCTACATAATGAAATAGCCTGTCTGCACTTCTACACAAAGAATATCTCATAATTATTATTCTTTTGTGAAGTTCTCTTACTCATAATTATTAATATCGAAAACAGTGCATTTGTTTAATTAGTAAGATAAGGATTTAAACCATGAATACACGAAATATTATTAATACTTATAATAATAGTTCGGGCATTGTCATGTTCGATACATACCTAATTTAAAAAATTAATTTTACAATCTATTTCAATAACTTTTTAGGAAAAAATAAGTACACTTTAGGGTTACTATAATACAATTTTACCATTTTTATGTGCATGTTTATATTTTTTGTCTTCTGTCACTCGTATGAAGAACAAGAACTCTTTAGATTTTGGTAATAATTGGTCAACTGTACCTAAGTGGAGTTACATATGTAAACGAAAACTTTCTAGAAAATGGCCAAAAATTATACATTGCCAAATCAGGTGTTCCTATATATTTTTTTCACCAAAAATTGAAGAATAGTATATTAAAACATAAGTACAGAAGGCAACGTGATCTATCATGACTTACAAATTCGCGCACGAGCGCGCAGCGGCAAGTGGGGGAAACGAACGAGTGCTTGAATTGCCTTCTGTAACGTGTGTTTTATACTATTTCTCTCTTGAGTCTTTCATTTACTTTATTTTTTGGTAAAATAATTTAAAAATTTCCATTAAAAATCAAGTTGTTTCAAAAAACAATATTTGTTGGTTGTCATAAAATTTCATTCCTTCAAAAATAACAAGTGTTGTTTTCACTCAAACTACTATGATTATTAAATCATTCTTTATTCATTTAAATAATTGTTATTGGTCCATCTTAAAGGGCTTTTACAATTGCAGATTACGATACATTGCAACCATGTTTATTAAGTGGTAACATATTTCACATTACTTATATAACACCCTGTACAATAGCTGTACTCCTTTTGGAATATTTTTGCTCAGCTCAGTTGATAAGTGAGTTGAGATCAATTGAGCTAAGATGTATATGAAAAGAACAGCGTTCCACAAATAGAAAGAAAAAAGAGTAATTCTTACTCAAATATCATTACCGCTTCTACTGAACTGACTGGTTCAAATCATTTTAATTTATTTCAAGAGTGATGCAGCATCGGAAAGGACGGATGTGAGTATACTCAGTATACGACCCTAGTCAGCTCAGTTAGGATAAAGAGAATCACAATTTAGGCAGTTTATCTGAAGTGAGCTGAGACAAACTTAGATTTTGATCAAAAAGAATTCAATTATTGTTTCAGTTTATATGTAAAATATTAAAGTTTATTTTGAAATCTTCGTATTGAGCGTGATGAATATTGATATGTTTATAGACAGAATTGATATGCAGTATAAAGAGAAATTTTAATATGGATTAGGTAGCTATTGCATGTGGGTGCGTGTGGCCCTGTGCACAATGCATATTTGTCAGTCAGTATCGATATTCTCGCTGAGTGCAGAAAGCATTTACCTGAATTCGAATTCACGGTTCGGGATTTTGTTGGTAGTACTTCCGGTGAGAGATCCCGTATCCGTTATCGATGGTTATTATTCCGGCAGCGAACAGAACAGAATAGGTATGCGATGTTTGCTTAATAAACAAGAATAATATTCCGTCAGAGGTTACAATTGTTTACGGTGTGTTTAACAATTGCCGGGTATCAATGGAAATACGGGCAGTTTACAGATGACAGGATCAATTAGCAACCGCGGACCACTATTCGCGGTTACACATCAAATCTGGTTACGTGCTTGACGGCTTACTATATTTATGGGCTTTTCCTCAGATTTAACTACGTGTAGTTATATATATACTGGGGTGAATAACCGGTAGCCACTTTTAATAAATCCCTAATAAATCAAATACTTGCGTAGTCTTCCACGGTCTGAGTCATGAGAAATATTCGTTTTCCGAGAATGGACTGTGTCATATTTTGAGTCAGAGCTCAACGTTTCGCCCGCAGTCGTATGGGGCATCTTCAGGAGCAAGGGGGATTGTACTGTCTTAAACAAGGTTACCCGGCATGTCAACCACGCTAGAGGCCGAGTTTAAGCAACAAGAGGGGGAGACTCAGTTTACAAGGTTACCCGACGTGTAAACCTCGCTAGAGGCCAAATAAACCAAGTGACGAAAGGAAGGCCGAGAAGACAGTTATATACTAATCTAAAGATACGGTAGATGAGCAAAGCTAATGAGGACCAATGGGAATCGAGTTCATAATGGTAGATTGGGCGTGTCGTGTTCCGAGAATCACCGGTTTCCACATGTGGCTCAAGAAATAGCCATCATCCCGACTGATGTTATTAGGATGTTTCCATATTTCTAAAGTTTCCCTGTATTTACGTCTGTAAAACTCAGGGACAGGAGCTAAAATGCGGGAATTTTTAAATAAGATGTTATGTCCTGTGTTGTGTTGGTGTTCTGCGACCGCAGATGTTAATACCATACCATTACGCAGACAGCGTTTGTGTTCTGACAATATAGTGTGAACACTCCTTCCTGTTTGGCGGTTTCTATTTTATTAAAATAATTATAGGTTGCCATTTGAAAAATAAAAGTTGATAGTCGTATCTTGTAAACCTGACTATCTACATCTCCCATCAAATATGAGCCATTTTTTTCTATTACTTATAATAAAAAAGTTAGGGGGGGGTCTTCCTAGACTCACCCTGTATATACCTTTAAGATACACACATGGTATAGATTTACTGATTTTTTGTCTTTTTCCATTAATAACTTATGAACTATGCGAGTTACGACTTTAGTCAAATGAGAGTTTTTTCATCTTTAAGAGGTCTTCTCGTATGTGTTTTTAAATTTTCAAAAATTTATTAAAATATGACAATCGTCCTGATGTTAGGCAGTTTTTTAGAATTGAACTTAGCGGATTAAGACATTTTGACTTCCTTTTAGCTGTATTATCATCCCTTAAATTTTGTCCAAAGCATTTTCTAGTACCCCGTATACTTAATATAAATATTAAAACAATCCTGTTCAGTGATTGCGTCTACCTGCTCACTGAAACATGTTTAAAGTGGTATGATGATGCACGCGACATTAGTTTCTTGTGATTTGTAAAAGTGGACGGACGTAAGTTTCTGTGTATTAAGTGATAATGTATAAACTAACATTTAAAGTGATATATATATATATATATATATATATATATATATATATATATATATATATATATATATATATATATATATCATTTAAACCCAGGCAACAGAAACAGGATGAAGTTTGAAGATTATTAATCGGTAAGTACCATAATTTGTTGCTCTTTATTTATAATATTTGGTCAAATATATACTACATCGTGTGATATAGTTAATAAATAATATCCTAATTTTATTTCGAAGCAGGGAGCTTACGAAGCAAAACATTGCTACCATTTGAAACTTTTTTTGGTGGTTTTATCAAATTTGCATGTAATATAACGGAACTGCATTTATGTATTTTTCTTACTCACTCAAATATTACGCATGGGACATCGCACGTCTTCATATATCGTACATCCAACTTTAGATAGAATTCTTTGAAAGAATCATTCTATGTTGTTTTATAGTTTTTCTTTGGGATATGTATATGATACTTGTAAATAGTTTCATGCATATTGCAGATGCTCTTCTACTGTCACGATTTTTCTTTTTCTTTTTGAGTTTTATAAGATATGAAATATTTAAAAGGCATTGCTCTTATAAAGTAGCAGAATATGTTACTTAGGGCTGATACTTCAATATCCTGGTAAAGTGTCAGTTAATTTAACTGCCAGATAAAACAAAAATATCGCACCATATAATTGACGAGTATAATTTTATCAATTTACGCTCTAATATTAATGCGATATTTTTTTATCTGGCAATTAAATTACGTGACACTTTACCAAAGGAATTGAAGTACCGGCCCTAATAAACAAAATTGGGCAACATTTTGATATACAGTGTGTAACACGAAAATCTGGCAATATGCGTTTAACACGGGAAAACAGTTTTTCCATTCGTAAAAGTGGCCTATTAATGTTATATAATAATGCTTCAAATAAATGTTTTTGAGAATTAAATTCTACATCTAATTCAGCAATCATATTTTATTTTGCACATTCCGCAACAGAACAAGATGAATTTAAAATTTTATAAAATTTAGTTTTTTGTAATGCTAGCCATGGTACTGTCTGTATCTATAGGCGGTGTGCACAAAAGTAGTCAGCGACGACAGCGGACAAAAATTTAAAAAATGGTTACTCATTGAAACATAGCAAGGTTATGTTTTATGTCAGGTGTCAGAATAATTTTGCAATTTCTATTTTATAAAATATTTACAATGAATGCGAATGATAGGACGTCAAATATTATGTGATGCAGTGGGGGATGTAATAATTCTTACAAAATTACCGATTGAAGTATCAAATTTTATAAATTTCCTAGAAGATTATAGGTACGTTCTACTGGTGTCAGAAATCTACCTACTTCTTCTAGTAGAACATCAATGGTCGTTCTTTTGCGTCAAAAAAATCGAAATATTCCTACGAATCATTCCAACTTCAGAGTTGGAAGCGTTGGTAGGAAGATATATAGAGTGGAGATAAATTCAAAATTTTACTAGCCGACTGTCGCGCGTACATTTCTGTCACATTTGTGAATGTTTAGAGTAGACTGTGCTCAACAAAAATATCTCCTTTACGTTGTTATTATTTAATATATTTTTATATAATTATAATCTATGTAATATTTGCATAACAACATTTCGAATATCCAAAATAAACATACAAAGTTATCTTTAGTTGTTAACTAACAATAACATATAGCCACTGCCACTGTTCTATTGTATTTATTTTTGTACTTGACAGTTATTTGCTACTGAGCGTCCTATTGCTTTAAGAATATTCTTATTCTAGTAGGAATATTTCTAACACCGATAGAACGTACCTTATATGAGGAACAGATGTATAAGAAAATAACTTTTTGTCAGATATCTTCTACTATTTTCTCATTGTAAAAGATACTTATCGTATGAATAAAATTCCAACAATGGCCGTCTGATTGCAATAATGAATTATATAAAAATGTGTTTCTTAAGTTAATATTTGAACAAGATATAATACAAGAAGCAGAAAATTGTCTTAAAATTGTATAATACTTGCAGTTATATGAAATAGAAGTCTATATTTGACATAATTCGTCTATTTATTATAGATTTTGTACATGTAATGTTAATGTTAAAAATAGAAATTCACATGGTTCGTATTTTTCGAGTATTTTCTTTTCCGAGCTTGTGCAACTGATTCCACTTAGAGCATGGTATATTTTCAATGAAAAATCTTCTTCATTTATTGCGAATAAAAAGAAAGATGCTAACATCATACACTGATATCGTAATATGTAGAAATTTTCTTCTTTCCAATCACTCAAGTTTTCCAACATTTTAATCTCAATTTCTATGTATTGTGCATCTCATTTAACTAATATTATAAATTGTAATATAAATTTAAATATGGTAAAATGGTTTACAGAAATCACACATATTATAAGAAAAATTATATTTTCTGCCACAGTACCTTCGATGGTATTTTGTACATGTATAGCATTTTACATATTTTCTTTATACATTTCAATATACTATGATGTATAATATTCATGCACAATAGCAACAACTCAAAATAAAATTGTAAATTGTATCACTTTCTCGAAATGTCAAAGTTGATTCGGTAACCAAAAATGCCAATGTAGCCGTTAGAGGCGCTGACGCTCAAAATGTGCACATCGCCTATTGGAGTTATTGTTATTGAAATTGGAGAATTATTCACTCGAACAAATGTAACAAAATATTAAAAAGTATTATTTTCACGCAATTTATATTTTATTGTTTCTGACGGGTAAAATGACATTACATTTGTTTGTGATTTTAACTCAATGCCATGGCTAACACTATAAAAGTGTAATTTTTCAAAATTTTAAATTCAATTTTACATGCGAAATAAAATATGATTAATGAATTCGATGCAGAATATAATAATAATAATAATAATAATAATAATAATAATAATAATAATAATAATAATAATAATAATAATAATAATAATAATAATAATTCTTTTATTATATTTAAATTATTATAAAGTAGCACAATTGATATTTGATGAGGGTGAATCAGTTTTTACCTTATATATATATATATATATATATATATATATATATATATATATATATATATATATATATATATATTGTAACTTTTGCGTTGCGTATTTGGAAATGAGATGATAGGACAGTCACAAACATTCAAGCCCCTTCTGGGAATCGAACCCTCGACCCCAAGAACCGAGCTATGAAGGTCGCTTCGAGCGCTGCAGAAGCACGCTTCCTCAACTCACTCGGCCACCGTCGGCTTCGATGCAGAATGTAAATATCTAAAACCTTTATTGAATCCTCATTGTCTAAATTTTTGGCTATCTTCGTTCAAAATAGCAATTGCCCAAAAGTATTCAATCAGTTGCGCCTGAGAAACATTTGGGGATCTGCTAACAATCATCCAGTTTTTCAATCTCTGGTTAAAATTTTAAACATGATTAAATAAACAATATGACATCGTTTTATTTTTGATGAATCTATCATTTGACAGTAGGGCTGCGAAAAATGTTCGATCAGATCTATATGATCAAAAGATCGATCGATCAATCGAAATGATCACAAAAAATAAACAATCGATCAGATCGTTTGTTCGATCCTATCGATTGATTGACATGATCGCTGGATCGATCCGATCGGTTAATTGATCAGATCGATCCCGATTGATCAGATTGATCGCATTGGGTATGGCGCAGTTTATCATAAATGTATATTTAGGTTTTTAGGTACATTTTTTAATAAATATGGTAATTTTGATAATAGTTTTTTTTTATTTTCGAATAAAAATATTTTTTATGGACCTAAAATAGTTTCATCAGTCAAGATCGATCTGAATAAACGCCATCGATCAAGATCGATTTGATCAATCAAGATCAATCTACTCAAATGGAATCGATCTGATCAACCGTGAACCATCTGATCAATCGTGATCGATCTAATCAATCAAGATTGATCTTTTCTGATCGATCAAGATCGATCTATCGATAAGATCGATAAAAATAAGGATCGATCATCGATCACAAAATCCCCTGATCGCACAGCCCTGTTTGACAGTTCATTTCATTTCAATATTGTTTATTTAATCATGGTTAAAATTTTAACAAAAGAATGAAAAATTGGCCCTAAATCGTCAAGTTAATTTGCGTGATGTCGTTCTAAGTTTGTTTTGAACACTTTAAATGAGTCTTCTGATTCGATTTGTGGGCAAAATTTCGGATCGCCCACTTTTTGGTAAATTAATACATATTACACCTTCTTCACATATATTTCGGTAAATAGGCCTTAAAGGTCCAAGTTGTATTTATTTTACACAAAAATTCATTGGAACGTTTTATTGAACTGTACCTTACCTTTTTTACAAATGTTGTTACAGTTTATTATACATTATATAAATATGTGTTTCAACTGTATTTTATTAAAAATGTGTTAGTCTAAGAACCAAAAAAAAAAAAATTCAAGTAACGAAGTAAAGAAAACATAATGTATTCCTTTAATGTAGATATTAGAATATTAATTAATTTTTAATATTTATGTATATGTGTATAATGTAATTATTTAAAACTGAATATATAAAACAAATTAAATTATTTTAATGAATAATTGAAGTAATTAATAATTTCATTTAATATTTATCGATGTATAAACTCTATCTATAAAACTACAAATACATATTTTCAATGTGAATTGTACCAAATGAACATAAAAGTAAAACATTTTCAGTACTCAAACAAAGTATATGATTTCGTAATGCAGCCTTGAAATCATGAAATGTAAATACTGTTTCAGTGTTCTACTTAAAGCCGTTCATGAAATATACTTTAACAATTACTGAAAGGCTAAAACGCTAATTGTGTTTAATTACTTCAAAAGTAAATATATACATATTTTAAAATAAAAACAAATTTAAAATTTAATGCATTGCAATCGTTTTCATAAAATATTGTTTTTTGTGCCACTAAAATATGAATGCCGTGTCCATTTTTTTAGGAGAAATATTTTATTCACATATTTTAAAAACCCATTTATACATTATTTATTTTGTAAATGTTGTTATATTATTATATACCTTATTTATATATTTAATACATACGTATTATGTACCAAGAGCGTTACGATGATGATAATGCCAGGAGGGTGATGAGGATCTAGCCCGAGGGATAGATGTCGTCCGATGGGCATTATCATCCAGTAACGCTCGTTGTACATTAACGATTTTATGTCTCACTAGAATATGTGAAATAAGTTTTCATTTATAATAATTTTGATTACAATAATGCTTATAAGCTTTGGCGTTGCTAAGGATGTTGTTTATTACCTTCCGTCACCTTTAGGTAAGGAAGGTATTGTCTTTGGTCAAAAAATTCGATGATGAGTTTTTAATCAATAAGCACGTTTTAGGGTCCCTAGAATACGAATTTACTATTTTTACGATGATGTCTGTATGTGTGTGTGTGTGTGTGTATGTGTGTGTGTATGTGTGTGTGTATGTGTGTGTGTGTGTGTGTGTGTGTGTGTGTGTGTGTGTGTGTGTGGATGTGTGTGTGGATGTGTGTGTGGATGTGTGTGTGTGTGTGTGTGTGTGTGTGTGTGGATGTGTGTGTGTGTGTGTGTGTGTGTGTGTGTGTGGATGTGTGTGTGTGTGTGTGTGTGTGTGTGTGTGTGTGTGTGGATGTGTGTGTGTGGATGTGTGTGTGTGTGGATGTGTGTGTGTGTGGATGTGCGTGTGTGTGTGTGTAACAAAATTTTCGTCTGCGATAACTCTAATACTACAGTTACAAAAATTATAATTTTCTCGTGTACTTCTTCGTTACATCCATATGAAGAGCTGATTAGATTTTGGTTACAATTGGTCAACGGGAAGTACCATCATTTGAAGATTTTAACAGTTTTTCTTGAAAAAACTATGTTAAATATAATTTTTTCACATTTGATGTTATTATAAATATTAAAGAATATTTTATTCTCTATACGATTTGACTGCATTTTATACTTAATATTAAATGGATATAGAGTTAAAAAATTATAAAGAAATTAAATTTCATAAAGTAGCCATAGCTATGAAAACAGCTACTATATTAGGAAAATTCTGATTGAAAGATGTCAGTGTCAAGTGAAATTGACATAGTGTGTTTGTCTTATAATTTTTACTGGAAATATTGAATCTTTTGCTTTCTGTATGGACTTTGAATAAAATACATACAACTGCTTTAAGGTAATGTACAAGAAATAATAATAATAATAATAATAATAATAATAATAATAAATTTTTATTTCTGCAGATACATTACACAGTATATAGAAAACGTCACAAAATAATAATTTTCTGTATGAAATTTGCATAAAATATATGCAACTGCGGGAAAGTAATGTACAAGTAATAGAATATTTAATTTAGCAAGGAACTTTCCGTATGAAATTTGTACAAAATACATAGAACTGACGGAAGGTAATGTGCTGGCCACATCAGATTTTTTTTTTGTTTATTTTCAACATGGAGATGATGGATGAATTTGATGTTTCGAAAGATATTTTATCAAAACGGTGGAAAGAAATTATTTTGAATGCTTCTGCATACTTTGAGGAAGACAAACGCATAAATGTTCCCCTAATTATTCCATTCCATAAAAAGTTAGCTTTCAAGGTGACTATGGGATTGACATTTGATAAACAAACCATGCAATTCTTAAGTGTAAAAGTGATTGTTTACCTAATTTCGCGTCCGTTACCATAACAACGGTTGCGAAATCCAATTTCGCGGCTTGTTTTACGACTGCGAAATGCTTATTTCGCGTCCGTTACCATAACAACGGTCGTGAAATCCAATTTCACGGCTTGTTTTACGGCTGCGAAATGCTTATTTCGCGTCCGATTGCACAAAAATATATTTTTCATAATATTTACCTCTCACCTTTCTAATAAGGCCAAAACAATTTTTTTAATAACTTTTTTATATTTTTGTTATAAATGACGATTAAAGGTTAGCGCTGAAAATTAGAATATTAAAACACATTTATCACCCAAACCGGTATATACAGTATTAATACAAAAATAATAACAAATCTAGATGACCGTCGCCTGGCCAAACCCGATCACGCGGAATTCTCCTTCACGCCGTGATTATTTCTGTAAAAGAATTAACACATGAGAAATACTCAGTGAGGAGGCAATCATTTCTGAAAGGTTCAGGCATTCACACACCGTACACACATGTTGGCAACTACGGGCAGTACCGCTAGTTACTACGGACCCTCTGCCGCTTCGGTGGTGATCCGGAGACATTCCTCTTAACCAACTGGATCAGATCACTACAGCCCTAACTGCTGCTACGCTGGCGACCACAGAATGTGGGTCACTACAGCCTTCCCTGCTGCTACGCTGGCGACCCTCGGGTTCACACGAGCGGCCACTACGGAACCACTGCCGCTTCGGTGGTGATCCGGAGACATTCCTCTTAACCAACTGGATCAGATCACTACAGCCCTAACTGCTGCTGCCGTTGGCGACACCAGATGTGGGTCACTACAGCCTTCCCTGCTGCTACGCTGGCGACCCTCGGGTTCACACGAGCGGCCACTACGGAACCACTGCCGCTTCGGTGGTGATCCGGAGACATTCCTCTTAACCAACTGGATCAGATCACTACAGCCCTAACTGCTGCTACCGTTGGCGACCCTCGGGTTCACACGATGCGGCCACTACAGTACCCAGTACTGCTCACACGCATACCCACAATCATACACATGCTAGATTAACTCTCTCACCTGAATCACTATAATATCGATGTTCTCACACTGAAATCTAGAAATAAACTGAAATAAAATACGTGAATACCAGTATCATTAAATGTAGCTCTTATCCAACAACATCGGTTACGTACCTAAATAGCTAATTAGAGACAAAACATAATAAATTTAATAAAAATAATCTTACACAAAATAATATTTGTGACATTTTCTATTAAAAAATTTCATAAATTAATAATTATTTTCAATTTATTGTACAAGCCAACCCAGGTGGAGTAGCGGTAGCGCTATCGCTTTATGTTCCAAAGGTCCCGGGTTCGAATCCGGGATAAGGCATGGTTGTTGTGTGTGTCTTTCATCATCCCATCTTCATCAACCCATCATCGATGTTATAAAAGTATATGCGAAAAATTTATTCTTTCCCATATATGACTTGTAATAAGTTGTACAAAAACTTGAAATTAAATTAAGCTTCACGTTACTGATTTCTGAACTGGAAAATAACAAGTAATTGTATATTTATCTCTGTCTTACTTATAGTTTCCTTCATTCCTTCTTCGATATAGGTATGTCTAATACGCGGTCTAATAGCTTCGTCTGCGTCTTACTAACACATTTAATGCCATTTTGACTCATCCTGTTTACGTAAACTGTCACGAAATTTCATTTTGGACAAAAAATGTGAAATATCTGAAATTTAGATTTGACATTTTAAAGATATGTCACTGTCATTGTTATATTTATAATTAATTGGTGATTTTATCTTTTCTTACAATTATTTTTGTTCTTAGGTAAGTACAATCTCAGAAATAATCATAAAATGAAGTCCTTTAGTTTAAGAATTGAATAATCCATCCCAGAATCACGAAAACTTAATCACAATACAGGTTGAGATGTATATTGTTGACATATAATATTTAGTAATATGAATGTTCAGAATTGCCAATAATAAAAAAATAATCAAACGTCATTTTACAAAAATTAACAAAATTTTACTTCATAATAATATTTTCAAATGTAATTATTTATATTAATGGTTTCAAATACGTAATAATAATAGAAAAACCAATAAAATACCGTTAATAAAATATATTTATTATAATTATATTGTAATTTTGACGTTTTTCTTCTAAAGCCTAGTAAAATTTTCAAATGTATAAATAATAATATCCTTCAGACATTTTAATCTGTTAAATATTATTCTTTATTGTATTGTATATTTTTAAGTGTGTTCCCTGCTCTTTCATTGGGATTAATCCTGTTGAGCAGTTGTAATAAATAAATAAATATTTAAAAATGTATAGAATATTTCAAAAATCCGTAAACGATGACGTAAACCCATTGACTGACTGGATGCCCTATAGGGCGCGAGCAGACACGTGACTCGGGCGTCCTTGACGTACTTGAAATCAGCTGATTTGTGTGCGCAATGTCAATTTGACAAAACCAATTTTTTAACTTATTTTTATTTTGAACTGCTAAAATGTTATTAATGTATAATTTTCAGGCAGTAAAACACATGAAATTAAAAATAATAACTTCTCAACAGTACAAAATTAAATATGTCAAAACGTTGGTCTTGTCAAAGTGACATTGTTCTTGTCAAAATGACAAGCGCACACAAATCAGCTGATTCCTAGCACGTCAAGGACGCTCGAGTCACATGTCTGCTCGCGCCCTATACCTGCTTTCCAGATCGGATAAAGATCATACTTGACATTGCACATAAAAATGACACATGTCATGTCATGTACACTGACACTAGTATGAATTTCATCGAAAACTTGGCTTCAATTTCGGCCAATCAGAGAGTTTAAAACAATTCTCCACAATATTGAATTGGTAACGTGGAACAGAGGAAGTATGTTTCTGATTTCGCCTTTGTAATTTTTGATATCCAGGTATGATATTTTTTTTACAGAGAATAATATTTAATATTGACAGTTTGATTTCACGAATTTAAATTGTTTATTTAATGCATGTAAAAACGGACAGCTCTCAAGCGCCATCTTCTATTTTCTTACGTAAAACGAAGTATATAGATTTTTTAAAGACAGCAATAAAAATGTCAATTTGACAGCTAAATTCACAAAAATGACAACACTAAAAATACAATACCTATCTTCTGGATTCGTCAAATTATTTAGTTTCTTATAGTTATTTATTACAACAGTACAATACTAGTGGTGTACACAAATTTATACAACAATGTAATTTATAAAACGAAACCTTTTAAATCTTCATGAATGACGAAGAGCAACGACTCCTAACATTTACTTCTTGGCCTACGGATAGTCCCATTGCGCCAGCAATATTGGCAAAAGCAGGTTTTTACTATACTGGAAAAGACTATGAAGTCAAATGCTTTTCTTGTGACGTCATAATAATTGTTTTATTCGCAGAAGAAGATATACACAAAAAGCATAGAGCGGCGTCTCCTACTTGTCCATTCCTTTCAAACCCTTTTACCTCAGAAAACATCCCTATATTCAGAATAGGAAGAATATATGCAGAAGATCCATCTAGACAATTGCAAAATTATAAAGAAAGATTAGAAACATTTAGAAATTGGCCATACGGGCGTATTGTAGCAGGTGAAAAATTGGCTGCTGCTGGTTTTTACGCTTTGGGCCACGGAGACAAAGTAAAGTGCGCATTTTGTTACGGAATGGCTGCTTATTGGGAACCAGGAGACGATCCAAAGTTCGAACACAAACGTCACTTTCCTAAATGTAAATTTGTCTTAGCTAACTTCAACATAAACGATTTGAATAAACGGCCAAAAGCTACACAATCACCGCATAATAGTTTTTCATCTTCCTATAAAATTGTATCAAAGCCAATATCACCACAGTACGATACGAAAGAAAATAGATTAGCAACTTTTACTAAATGGCCTTATGAAATTCGACAAAGACCTACTGCATTAGCAGATGCAGGATTTTTTTACTTAGGCATAGGTGACAAAGTCCAATGTTTCTACTGCGGGGGGAAGTTAAAAAACTGGCAACCAGATGATGATGTATGGGTCCAGCATGCGCGGTGGTTCCCGGGTTGTACCTTCGTCAAATTTATAAAAGGAACGGATTTTATCGAACAATGTATGGATGATTCTGACTCAGATTCTGTAGAAAAAACATATCGTTCCCCATCTATTCGTTCAGCAAGTATACGAACTCCAACTGTTAATGTTATTCGTTCAGAGGAAGTTGCTAATGTTATTCTGAATGAACCATCGTCAAAAAGTGAGGATCCACCAAAAATATCAGAAAGAAGAAGAAACATTTTTAAGAGAAGGCCACCTACAGATAAGAAAGAGAAAGAAAAAAAGAAAAAATAAATTATTGTGTTTGTGCGTATTGTAAACTTAAATAGAATATATACTATATTTCTTAAATGTTATGTAAATGTAACACAATTCTATAATGTCGTATAGAAAATATAGCACAAATTGTAGAATTTCTAGAAAATTTTCTTCTATACATTGTTCCATTTAAGCCATTCAGTATTCAGGGACGTAACTAGGATTATTTTCTGGGTGGGCCAAAGATGGGCCAATGAAAAATCTGAGTGGGCCATACTTATATCATAAGAATAGTATTACAATAAAACTAAATTACATATCACCATAATATATGGATTATAGATAGCAGCATAGAAATGATAAAACAAAATAAACAAAAATTACAAATACTTCTAAGTAATAACTAAAATTTGAAAACAGAAATTGCACTGAAAAGAAAACATTTTCTATAACTAATGTTAAATGTGCGTTACAAAAATTATCATCTTTACTTTTTATCATATTAATATGAAGATACCTCCTCATTGAATTACGGTACTCTATGCTCATTTTATGTTTGCAAAATCTAGAATCGGTTTCCAGAAATCATTTGTAAAATGCAGCGCCCATATAAATAAATACATACTTTAATTCAACAATTTAAAAATATCAAACTAATCTTTATTGAAGTGTCGTAATCGATTTCCAACTTAGCGCAAAAAATTTTTTTTTATATAATTTAATTTTATTTCAATGTTGATAAATAATGTAATAAGGAATTACCAATTTACCATACTCCATATGAAATTTGTCGTAAACGCTAATTAAACATATTTTAATTTTTGTAAAATAATTTCACTTTTGTGAATTCATCAGAAATAGTGGGTTTAATATCTATTATTAGTCCAGATACTTTTCTTATACACTTCCATATTACAAATCTCTGGCGTGTCCAGTATGGCATCATCCGCTAAATTAATTAGCTACATATTAATCAACATTCATCTCAATTCTGTAAGAAAGTTGTTAAATACTAACAACATTGTTGAAAATTCCAATCAATTTCAATAGAAACAAATGTAACGTGTCATATTTTATTCAGTGTTTCCAATTATTATTGATTACTTGCTATAGCAATGTTGATAAGAAAGAATAATTTTGCTACAGAATTGGGGCGATTTCTTGAAAAATAGTTACTTCAATTTTTTTCCACGGATAGACATTTCTGGCAATAGACTCACATACAATCTAAAATGTTTATTCTGCAATATGTACGTTTTACATCCACAAAAATTGTATTAAACGTTCTAAAATTATTATCTCTTTTACAAAATGAACTAAATATCTTTAAATTTTTTGGGTGGGCCAGCGGGTGGGCCAATACATCAATGAGGTGGGCCGAGGAACACCCAGCCCCCCCCCCCCCGTAGTTACGTCCCTGTCAGTATTGCAGAGCATAGGGAATAGTTTTGACCTCTCTTATTAGCTGAAATTGGAGGCAAGAGACAAGTTTACCCAATGTAATTTCGGCTACTTCAAGTTTGCGCTGTTGCCAGCTCCATCTACTGAATGGCTTAAATGGAACAGTGTATAGGATAGGAAACATTGACTGTTTGTACGATTTTTTAAACAGGAGATTTCTACACTGTTGCCTGTCACTAGCAAGGGACAGGACGGCGGAAAAGGGAAAAAGTTTAGCATCAGTCCATATTCATTTCACGCGAGTATAATAATAATAATAATAATAATAATAATAATAATAATAATAATAATAATAATATAATAATAATAATAATATAATAATAATAATAATAATCTTTATTGTATTTTAAAGTGTACAACTTTATTACAATTGATGATATGGGGGTGAGTAACTGTTCCTTACAATTTTTATAACCTTGCTAATTTTTCGTTGTGTTTGATGGAGATGAGATGATAAAGACGCCACAAACATCCAAGCCCCTGGTGGGAATCGAACCCACGAACCTCAGGGACGAGCGGTGACGGTCGCTTCGAGCGCTGTTCGATGCCTCAAGCCGCACGACCACCGAGGCGAGTATAATAAAAAAAATTGAGACATATGTTTTTATTTTTCTAAGAAAAAAGTAAAAATGCTTGTGACGTAACGGCCATAAAAGAGAGAGATACTACCTGTGCGCAAGAGACAAAAGTAGAATGATAAAGAAAGCAAAGTTAATATGTCGTCAAATAGCCCAATGGTGTGGTGGACCCAAGGGGCCCAAGAGATGAAGTATTAATTTTTTAAGAAGTAGAAATGAAAATATTTCTTTACACTAAGTTGTAGACTCAGTGTATTTTTTTCTTTTTTTGTTTAGGTTTTGGTTTGTACACGGCCTTATTCGCTTCCTGCTACGCTACCCGCACAAAATCAAACAATCGGACAAAACAACAGAGCAACAAAGTACGACTTTATAATTTAACATTTTCAAAAAGACCTTCTCAACTTAAAAGTTATCTGTTTCACTCTCTGCGCATATTGACTTTTACGTCAATTTAATTTAAAAAAAAAACCGTCGGCATTTGAAAAGTAGTAAACTAAATAAATTTTTGATTAAATGGATTAGTGGTAGAAATGAACTAGTGCTTCGATTTTGTGACTTTAAATGCTGTCAGAATTGAGTTCTCCCCACTACGAATTCTAATGCTCCAGACCAGTAGAATTTGAAATCTACCCGAAAAAATCTGATGTGGCCAGCACATTACGTTCTGTCAGTTCTATGTACTTTGTACAAATTCCACACAGAAAGTTTCTTGCAAAAGATTCAATATTTCCAGTACATTACCTTAAGTCAGTTCTATGTATTTTGTACAAATTCCATACAGAAAGTTTCTATATTTCCAGTAAAATTATAACACAAACATACTAAGTCAATTGCACTTGACACTGACATCTGTCAATCAGAATTTTCTTAATATAGTAGATGTATCCACGTTTATAGCAAATTATTTTGACTTGATAATGGCCTTAATCAAGGCAGAAAAGTTGTCAAACCCTGTTTTTTAACAATAAAGGATTAAATTTAAAAAAACCAATTGAAGCTTTGAATCCAAGAAAATATCCTACAAATAAATTTCCACAGCTTCAGAAACTTCCATTAGAAATATCCTACAAAGAAATTTAATTTCTTTATAATTTTTTAACTCTATATCTATTGAATATAAAATGTAATCAAATCGTATAGAGAATAAAATATTCTTTAATATTTTAAATATGAAAAAATTATATTTAACAGCGGTTTTTCGAGAAAAACTGTCAAAATTTAGAAATTAGGGTCGACCAATTATAACCAAACTCTAATCAGCTCTTCATTTGGATGTAAAGAAGAGAAATACGAAAAAATTATAATTTTTGGAAAGGTGGTATTGGAGTTATGCGATCCGGAAGAATCGTCACACACACACACACACACACACACACACACACACACACACACACACACACATCCATCCATACATATACATACAGACATCATCATAAAAATAGTAAAATCGTATTCTAGCGACCCTAAAACGTGCTTATTCATTAAAAACTCATCATCGATTTTTTTAACCAAAGACAATACCTTCCTTACCTAAAGGTGACGGCAGGTAAAAAGAGTGGGGGATATTTCAATTCTGATAAAATTTGAAATCTGATAGAATTTAAAGTTACAAAATTGAGACCCAGATCTGTATAAAAGTATTTGGGTTACAGGTAACATCCTAAATTTATATAATACCTCGCTCCTCCTACCAAGAGTAGCAACAGGCAAAAAACGCGGTCCACATTATAGGAGGTTATATGAGAAACAATATTCAAATGTTTTCGAAAACGATTCTTACTGTCACAAAATGTAAAATGTCAATGTTTATGACATTTTCCCGTTGTCAGAAAATGACATCAACAAAATTTACGTAAATTTTTCTACATTCAATTATGAAATAATAAAAATGAAATTCAATAGCCCGAATGGGACGCAAATCATTCAATAAAGAAGTGAAACGTCTCAAAACATTTTCCAAATGGCCTGAAGATGCTCCTGTAACTGCTGAAAGTTGCGCTAAAGGCGGATTCTATTACACTGGCCACGGTTTGGAAGTACAATGCTATTTCTGCGGAGTGAAAATCAAGAATTGGGATCCAGGAGACAATCCCCTGGACATCCATATCATAAGCAGTCCCAATTGCCCTTTTATCATAGATCCATTTCGGTCTGGAAATATACCGATTATTGGAATGAATGTTCCAGAAAAACCTCCAGATTATTTAACTTATCAAACTCGACTACTATCTTTCCAAAAGTGGACCTATGATGACATAGTTGCTCCAAAAAGCTTAGCAGAAGCCGGATTTTATAGTCTACAACTTGATGATAAAGTTAGATGTGCTTATTGCCATGGAGTTCTTCATCATTGGAAACCTGGAGACGATCCAAAAACCGAACACAAAAAACTTTTTCCTAAATGTAGGTTTGTTTTAGCAGATTTTAATTATGAAAATTTACAACACACAAGTGAGAAATATCTACTAACTTCCTACAGTCAACAAAATTTGGCAACCAGTTCTACGTTATTAGGTCCATTTCATGCTCAATATGAAAATCCAAACGATCGAATGAGATCTTTTAATAACTGGCCTCCTGATAAAACGCAAACTCCTGACGCCATGGTCGATGCTGGATTTTTTTATACTGGATCAGGTGATAAGGTAAGATGCTTCTACTGTAATGGAACTTTGTCAGCCTGGCAACCCGAAGATGATCCATGGGAACAACATGCGAAATGGTTTCCACATTGTCGCTATGTGCTAAAAAGAAAAGGTATAGAGTTTATTGAACTACATTCAGGAGTCCGTGCCACTGATCTGGATCCAGATGTAGAATTCATAGGTACATCCACATCGTCTTGAACTTTATACGATATCAAATTGTTCTGTATATATATTTTCTTTGTTAATATACAGTTTGCATGGTTAATATTTATTTTTGGCATTTAACTGAAAGTGATGTTCTATACTCCGTTCGCTGAAACGAGAGAATGTGGAACTAATTCTTGAACAGAGGCAAGTCATTCTATTGGTCAAAAGTTGATAATTTTGGAGCCAAGCCAATAGAATGACTTGTTTCTGTTTAAGAAATTGGCCCATATTCTCTCGTTTCTGCGAACGGAATATACAGGGTGTTCATTTTAAGTGGTACACTGTTGCTAACTCGAAAACTATACGAGCTACGAGGTCGGTTAAATATTATCAAACAATTTCTATTTTACTAAACTATTTTAATGAGCGTAAAATTATTTTTTTTTCAACCAGTGGTTTTCGATCTGTGGGGACCAACTTTGTTATTTATATGGGATCATACACTGAGAAAAATGACTGGTTTTTAGCAAATAAATATTCATAATTAAGGGGTACTTCATTCATTCAATTATTGCAACCTTGCAACAAATACAATTTAATCTTTAATATGAAATGTATGTTATTCATTCAGTTATATTATTTATTTGACCGTCATTTATTTCATTTAAATATAATTTAATTTTCTCAAATAAACTAATATATTTATGTTTAGTATTTTAAATTGAGATTTTTAATAAATAAATTTATAATTTTCTGAAATAATTATTTGTTTCTTACAAATATGTAATTGTTTAGTATTAAATTCATAATATATTTGTGTAAACTTTATATTAATTACAATGAAAAATAGTTTTTATTGTATGAATCTATATTTATTTGTCACAAATAAATATTATTTGTGGCAAAATGATATTTCCATTGAATGAACAATGTTCTATTTGTCAAATGACGATTTTAAGTGAAGTGACTTGTATGGACTTGTTCATTTGTTGTACGTAGCATCTTGTTTATAGTTCATTTATGACAGTGTTCATTTTTGGTGATTTGGTTTTCATTCGTGTGCTAAAAAGTATAGTGAATATGGGTGACGAAACAGTGAAAAATGTACTACTTGAGTAGAGTTTTGGATATTTGCTTTGCATTTTTCATTGTATCTTTTATACCAAGGCACGTGCATCGATACCTGTACAGATTGTGTATTTATACTTTTATAATTTTTTATTATATGTGCATTAATATACTTAAGGATGTAATTTGTGTATTAATAGAAATATGACGTACGAATAAATTGAATATCTTTATTTAATTATTTTCCTTCAATTTTAATCTATTTAGTGTGAATAGGTTATGAGAGGTAGCTATTTAAATTTGGTTCAAATTAAGTATTATATATCCAATAATAATGAAATAAATTTAGCGCAATTAAAATAATTTTTAACATAAATAAATGCATAGTTCTCATGAAATAGAAGATATAATTGATCTCAATATATATTTAGTTGAAACAAATAAATGCTTCAAATAAATAATTACATTGCTTTACAGTTCACGTAATTATATCTTTTTCTCAGTGTATATTTTTAATTACTTATTTGATAGAGAATTTTATTCTGAATTCAGTGATGTAATATTTGGTCCACGGATGGAAAAAATGAATAAATGTTAATTTTTTACATAGAATGAGAGTACCCTGACAGAAAGGAGTGAATATTTTTCAGTCAATTGATCATAAATGTCAACGAAGATGTCAACGCGCATAAAATATTCACGTATTTCTTTCATGACATTCTAATTCTATGAAAGAAAAACAACATGTATTCATTTTTTCCATTCATGGCACTGTTATTATAGCCATATTTTAATCATATGATAACCATGGTATCCTCATCAACAAATTTCATTCTTTCTCCCTTTCTGACGCCCTCATTTCACTGTTATCCTCTTACCTTCTTCAACGTAAACTTTTTGTTCAATATATGGCCAAAGTTCATTTAATTTTCTGGCATCCTCCGGCGTTCCTCAAGGTTCAAATCTTGTCCCCCTTCTTTTCTTTAATATTCATAAACGATTTACTAATGTCAGTAAATGCGACAAATTACTATTTGCAGATGATCTGATTTTTTTATCCCATCTCATCAACGCTTGACTGTCAAATGCTTCAAGATGATTTGATGGTGCACCCTGAATAATCTGTCTAAATTTAAGAAAATGTCACATTATGTAATACACTAAAAAATTATCGCCACTGAATTTTGAATACTCAATACAAAATATCTCTATATCAAGCGTTTCCGTTATAAAAGACCTAGGCGTAAAATTTGATGACAGGTTTATGTTTATTGGTCACATTTAATACATTTACAAAGCGGCCATACGCCTTCTAGACTTCATAATAAGGAATACTCGTACCTTCCGAGATACCCCTCTCTTTACTATTCTTTTATTCGGACTAAACTGGAATACTATAGTGTTATATGGAGCCCTGTTTGTGAGACCCATCAGAACTTAATTGAGTCGGTCCAGAAAAAATTCTTAAAATACCTTTATTTTAGAATGCATAACATATATCCGGATCGTAATGTTACTTATGAGAGTCTTTTAAAGCTTTTTAATTTTCATAGCCTCATGGAACGCCGGGAATATAATCTCATATTCCATCTTTCTAAATTAATTAATGGCCTAATTGATGATCTTAATTGTCTTTCTCTTCTAAGTTTTCATGCTCCTACTATTAAAACAAGATCCTACTTTACCTTCTATCTTCCTTCAGCCCGTACAAATCTCTTAATGTCCTCTCCAATTTATCGCATGTGCAGTCTTTATAATATTTTTTCGTACCTCCGTCCATTTTGACTAGTATTACAGAACTCAAAATCGTCCAGAAATGCGCTGTTGCTGACCTAAGCCGGCAAAGTGAGTTGGCATTACTGTTCTGGTGATATGTCAATTTAAGATTATTTTCAACACAAGAATTAGAAAAATGTTTACAAATTTTAGGGCTAAATCTTTAATTGTTGTAACTTAAATCACTAAATTTTGTCATAAAAATAATAATATGCTGTCATTACTGATATCTCGTATAGATTAATTATAAGTTCCAACT